>JADDOH010005660.1:0-128897 GCA_016648135.1 Agrypnia vestita | reverse complement strand
TCTTATGGTAGAGAAAGTACAAATAAAGTTTTTAAGATATCTCTACATGAGAGAGTATGGGTATTATCCTTGGCTTTATCCAACCGAATTTCTACAGGGTATGCTTGGCTACAATAATTTAGAGACTAGAAGGAATGTGTATTTGATTATGCATTTTTATCGATTGTTGCGTGGTATGATCGATAATCCTGAAATTATGCGGAACGTTGGTTTGTATGTTCCTGATAATTTAAATAAAACCTTAGACAGCATCAGCATAGATTGTTTATCATTCCAATATACAGGACCAACCTGCCAATGGTTATGCCTGTTGGAAGACCTACTGCTATGCTGAACAATATCACTCTGGACAATGATCTGTTCCGTGTCTCTGAGAGGGTTTTCCGAAACAGGATTCTCCTACACCTTTGATATGAATGATTTATATATATTTAATATGTATTTGTTTTTGTTGTTTATATATTTCTGACATATTTATAACATTTACAAATTAAATTTATGTTTGTAATGTAAATGTTATATAAATAAATAAATTGAATTGAATTGAATTAAAAAATATATTTTGGTTTTCTTACAATTTTTTTATTTATTTAATATTACTTACAATTCTTTTTCTAGTCTGTTAACGCTATAAATAATACATCATTTTTCTCACTGTACCCCTCTTGTGCTTGAAGAGGGATTATGTTTTAGAAAAGACAGTTTTTAATATATTTTTTGTGTGTTGCTTCATCTATTCTTTTCACGTAGTTTACAACATTTTAAAATCAATAAATTTAAAAAATGGATATTATTCTTTCAAAATGAATGCAAAAAAAATAAAAAAATTCCTGCTTCAGAATTCAGCTTTTCAGACAAATATTTTACATTTGAGTGTAATTATGATAATATTTGATAACAATAGCTGATATTCGATTAGGTAGATTATTTTTTGCCTAATTTTGTATCAAGGGTTATGGGACCGACTGCTTATGATAACAATAGCCGATTAATAATATTATCCCTGATTATATAAACCAGATACCACTAATACATATCAACTATGCCATTTTTTAGATATGCGGACACGTGCTGTACAACCGAAGATCGATGCGCTCTCACAAGATGAAGCACGCAGGGCGCGGCTGGTACACGTGCGCACAGTGCCCGTATCGCACACGCGGCAGCCAGTCGATGCAAGCTCATCGGCTGCGGCACGCGGGCGAGCGTCCATATGCGTGTGATCTGTGCGCATACCGGACGGACATGCTTAGCTCGCTGCGCGTGCACACCCGTCGGCATTCGGGCGAGCGGCCATACGCATGCACGCACTGCCCATACCGCGCCATCAACAACAGCAACTTGACGAAGCACTTGACCACGCATGTACAAGGAGGGCATTACCGGGTAATTTTTTTTATTGTTTGCGTTTATGTTTTTTTTTGTACATGTTATGTTTTTCCTGTACATCTTTGCATTTTTATCCAGAAAAAAATTCTATTTGCATTGCAAGAATTTATTTTTTATTTCATGTGCATATTCACAGTGTATAAAATTATACAGAGATGTACTCAATCCCTTCTTTAGGCTGGTGGATTGGGTCACAGCGGAAGTATGTCCCCCCTTGCGTATAATTAAGACACATTTATACTGCAGTTAAGTATTTATTCTTGCATAATTAAATCTTCTAGTAAACAAAATGTTTTTTTTATGATACATTGTTTTTGTAGATTTTTAAATATTTCATTCCAAACCAAGTCTTTTAATTAAAAATGTATTTTGTAATTAAGCACAACTTATTTACAAGATTAATAATATTTTTCAGGAGTATTTAGTTTGACATTTTCATAATTGTTTCAAAATATATAAGCTTGTAGTAATTTAAAAAAAAGTCAAAACATATTGGAAACAGCCATAGAACCAGAAATTTACCTCAGTTCATGTCTATATATATTTTAATAGTCTGTACATCAATGTTTTTGTACAGATTCTAAACTCATGATTTTTATTATTATGTATGTCCGTCTTGTTTGACTGTAAAAATATTTCCCCTTCATTCATTCATTCATTTATCTTCAAATTCATTTATCACACTTTAGCAGAGTCAAAGGCATATAGCATTGCCCATTTAGTGAAATTTAAAAAATATATCATTATATAATATAATTTATATGTTCATATTAATTAAGTATTTAACTTGTATTCTGATTTTGGTGAGATATGTAATATGATTAATACATTTTAAGTTGTTGATCTAAAAAATATTAAGAGTGCAACTAAAATATATAGCGCCTAATTCCAAAACCCCCTAAAATGTATTTGGGATAATTTCAATTAATGCCTTATGCAATGTGCAGTTTTGTAGATTTTTGTCAGCTACATAAAGAATACATGTAAAAATCACTTAAATGCATTGACATTGCATGTTAAAAATTAGGGGTTGTCCCAAAATGCCGCAAAGAAGCTTTCCAAATATACATTATTCATCTATAAACAAAACTAAAATCTAAAGACACATAAAATCATTTTAGGGAGTTCTGGATTAGGCACTACGTGTAACCTAAAAACACAGTTGTTTTTAGGTTATATGTAAAACTAGAAAATTACTGTCAAAGTTTTGATAAGAAAAAAGTTAATTTTGACCTAAATGTCAGATGATAGCTTGTTGTTCTAATGATATTTTATAACACATAATATTCTCATTATTTCTAAGATAAGACTTGCTCGATGGTTTCTCGGAAAGCGAATCAAACACCTGATGTCTTTGTCTTTTACTAAGATAAATAAATGCAATATCCTTCTCTTGTAGTGCTGGGCATGTGGAAAGCGTTTCCAGAGTAACTTGGATCGCAATGACCACGTGGCCTCGGTGCACGAGGGCCGCAAGCCCTACCCATGTGGGCGCTGCGACGCTTCATACACTACGCGGCGAGGTCTAGTACGTCACGCCAAGCAGTGCTGCACCGTGCCCACTGTCACCTCGGACGCGACCACTGGAATGCTGATAAATCTGTAAGAGATGGAACTTTGAAACAGAAACATACCTTCGTTAACAGTCGCCATTCCCAGTGCAATAGACAACTCGTTTACAACGGCAGTGAGAACTGTAATAAGTGCCAAAGTGATATTATGATACAGATTTCTGTGCAGTGCACAAATTGTCTGGAAAGGAAACATTGATAAGTGTTTTGTGCATTTGTATTAAATATTTAATTTTATAAAAACTCAACTTTTATTTGCTGTCTTAAAATTTCCCCCTTACATTTTGTTTTTGCAAAACTAGTCTTTTCTATTTTTGAAAAACAAAAATATATGAACCTGCACTCTTATTCATTTACACGAAATATTCAGATTAAAATGCCATGTGTGACAAAGCGTCAAACAGAGCTGTGTAATTCTACAGCAGCTTTTCAACTTGTCATGGACAATTGTATAAAAGAACTGAAGGAATTTGGAGTAGGTCCGAGAACAGTCATTTTGATGATATGGATCCTCGATATCCGTCATGAATCCGTTCCCGAGGAAAGGATGACTATCAAACAGGACAAATATCAAACAAAATTTTCCCATTCTAATTAACCAAAAATGGTTTAATCCATTCCCAGCCCCGAATTTTGCTTTATTCTTTAACAAAAAAATTTTCACCTGAAAATTCTTGTAAATCATTGCAAATACATTTTAATTATGTATTAACCACTACTTATTAATGCTTTGTCATTATGACAGAAATTTACTTGTCGTGATGCTGTAAATATACTGTATATGGACGTAATACATTTATATGTTTATATGTATTCAGTATATTTACGTACATAAGATATGTCAATGTACTATACATAAATCTATGTATAAACAAAATTTTAATCACAAATTTAACTTTTGGATGAAAAAAATTGTTGATTGTTTTTGAGAGTTTTTATTTTAAATGTTCTAGTTTTTTGTTTGTAACATTGTGAAAATTCATTTTTAATATTTAAAAAAATGAATATAAACAACACCGTTTTATTCCACTATATTAGAAGTTAGACCATTTGGAAGGTGAATTGCCTTCCATTATGACATCAGGAATGTTCATTCTGATGATTGATGTCCTGGTGGTTCACAGTTGATTAACCAGCACTCGTTTTTTTAGAGAACTTATTCAATGTTTATTGTGCTCTTTTTTTTAATTTTCAACAAATGAATTAATATGCTTATTAATTATGAGTATGAGTACCATTTCTCTACGAAATGCGGACTGTGGACGTGTGGACTGACACACTCACGTGGCATGGATATCGAATTTCAAGCGAAAATGAAACAAAATTTCCAACAAACGAAAAAACAAGACGAACATCAAAAAAGATAAATATCAACATGGAGGGTATATCGTATTCTGCCTACTATTTGCAGATGATACAGCGTTAGTAGCAAATGTTGAACATCAAAGGCAAACATGGAATGAGTTGTATAATTAACATCATATACATAACTCTCAAAATTTTTATTGAAATGGTGGTCAATTATGGGTGGTTGGTGAACGTTACATTGTGTAAAAGTGATCACTTAACACACACACACTTAATACACAGTCGTACGATACCTGAAAGACTTCCATACCTACTGTATAAATGTGTAGCTTTGTCTCTGTGACACATCTATAACATATCTTGATTAATGATGATCCCTCTGGGAACAAAATCCAGTATTGCGTTCTTGAAAATTTAGAACATACTCAAATTATTCTGAATATACACCTTAATATTCTGTCACATAAATATTTTATTTTGATGTGTTTTTTAAAATATGATTACGTAAAAGTCATGCTTCATTGTCATTACTGCACGCGCCTGGAGTCTTGCGCGATTCACGTATTTTGTGGTTAAATTGTTTTGAACAAAATCAGTACGGCTATTTAATCTTTCTGTTCACATTTTTCAAATATGTAAAAAGCCTCAATTTTTAAATTTCCAGCACACTTGCAATGTTTATTTCAGGTTCTCAAATAATTCTCCAGCCATTTCAAGTACCTTAGGCAGCGGAGGAGTGAACACTTGACATGCATTCACCATTACAAGTGTTCTCAAGTCACACTTCTTACATAAATTAAATCTGATATTTCTCACTTTGGATATCTTTATTGCCTTCCGCTCAGATACTGCGAGTATTAAGAGAAAATTATGAGGTCTTGTATCCGGCAATAATGTTAATAGATTACAAAAAATCAGGAATGCCCATTTAAAGCATAGTACATAGTAGGAATACTATTAACAGCAAATAATGAATGTGTTCAAAACCCGTCCTTTGATGAAAATCTCTTTTTATAAACTGGATTTTCTTCCATATTAACTAAACATCACAAACCACAGGCTGAACACTTTTAAATAATTAGATTTTTAACGTTTTAACTTTGAAATCAATCATCACCTAGATTTTTTCATTTTCCACCAATTAAACAGTCCGTTTTCATAAAAAAAAAACCTTTTTTGCTTAACTATTATAACCCTTTCAGCCCAGATCGATAAGATCGTGCGTTCACATTATATATATTTACCACTAACTAAACCGTTTTTCGGGTTCAAACCAGCCTGCAATGATGGTGCGTATACACGCAGTACAGCGCACAATCATTGCGGGCCGGTTTGAACCCAAAAAACGGTTTAGTTAGCAGGAAATATTTTTTTATGTGAACGCACAATCGAATCGATTCGGGCTGAAAAGGATAACACTGATCAAACAACCAGCCTTTTTTGTTTAAATAATAATCTACTTATTATAGAACAGCTAGGGTTTGGGAAAATTCGAGATTTTTCAATCCGACGGGACCAAATCCAAAAACCTAATCACCGTAATCTTTTTGGTGAGAGATTTATTTCACCCACTGAAAATTATAGTTCGACTTTCTAGAGTTCTAGAGAAACTTGTAGGATCAATGCCAGATGTAACATTGCCGAAATGTCGGCTTACTTTTCCTCAGGGAATCCACCCTCGAACACTTTCCAGTCCAGAAGGCTTCAAAGTTTTCCACACACCAGTGCTCGCGGAAATCTCAAAGTTAACATGTATACAGGGTGACTCATAGCCAGTAGCAAAAACTTTACATTTTGGATTCCTGGCTTGATAATGAGTCGAAAACTTTGCGAGCAACTATGACCAAATATCAATATTTATGGAGATATGCAATATCAAAGTTTGCATTTTTTCAATATTTCTGGTTTATTTTTTGAACAAAGTTGAAAAATCATTACAGTAACTTATATTGATTATGAAAAATTCATTTGCTTTAATACAAGTCGAATAAAATGATAAAAACCTTGTAAAATTTAAAACATTATTTTTTTATAAGGTTTTTGTCATTTTATTTGGGTTATATTGAATCGAATAAATTTTCCATGATCGATATAAGTTACTGTAATGATAGTTCAACAGTTTTCGAAAAATAAGTCAGAAATATTGAAAAAAAATGCAATCTTTGATATTGCATATCTCCATAACTATTTGTATTATTATTATTATTCATGGTCATGGTTGTTTGAACATTTTCGACCCATTATCAAGGCAATAATTCACCTGTAAAGTTTTTGCTATTAGCTGTGAGACACCGTGTATATACTACAAAAATATTGTTAATGGCTTTATCTTATTGATGATGATGATCCATCAAAATGATGCTATTTTAAACTTATAAGAAAACATATTCTGCGTACATATAAATATTCATTTTGGTCGCGGCCTGTCAATTAATACTTATATTTTCTTAATTATTGTAAATAATGTTCAGTTTTTGTATAAGAACAAAGATTCTATCTACATTATCGCCCTAAAAAATTGCAGTCTAACGTATGCATTCTGATATAAATGAATAATAATAATCTTCATTTTCATAAAAAACACCGAAATACATATATATTTGCAGTGAATGTGTCCGCGTTAATCACATATGTATTTAAAAATATACAACTGTCATAATAAAAAAAAATTCACAGATAGCACAATTGCTTATTTTTATTATTTATTAGCTTTTTAGCACTTTTTGCATACATACTATTACAATGGGAGGTTTATTGCCGACTTCCGACCAACCACACAATTCAGTGGAACAGTTGAAGTAGGTTTCCGGATATCTGTGCATAGTTGATTCCACAGTCTAGCCGACTGCGCTTCGATTGGGGTTCTGAAGAATGTTTATTATTTTGAATCCACAATATATTTTCATAGCAAAAGCGTTTAGCTTATTTTGAAAATAGTTAATGTTCGCATCTCTTTTTAAAAAAAAAAGGAAAATGACCCATCACTCCAATGAAATGCATAAACTTATAGATATTGAAATTTTATGTGATGTTTAATATTTTGATAAGAAGAACAAAAGTCATATCTAAGTGCAGGAAAGAGTAGTGTTTAACTGTCTGTGCGAGGATTAAATTGGTGTTTATTCTGGCATTGATTTATTATTATTTTATCATTCTCTTGTGTCACCTTGGGCTCCAGATATTTAAATCAATTAAATATTATACATATATCAAAAGCTTCGTCTCGTATACAGGGCCGGTTGTTTGATCAGAAGTAAAGATAAAAAAAATATAGATTTTTGCATTTTCCACCAATAAAAACACCCGGTTTTGTAAAAATATATGCTTTTTGCTTAACTATTACCCTAAATACTGATTAAACGGCCCTTCGTCTACCTTCTGCCCATATGAAGGCATTTAATTTTTGCAATGTTGATGTCAGTCTCACATTTACTGTAGCGTCAATCATGTTCCTGATGACATATACAATATACAAGAACCAAAAACTTCTGTTTTGATTGTTGATTTAAAATATAATCCGTGATGTTTTTGAGTTGAAAATGGAACGACAGGTCACGACGGGATTTCTCTACTGGGAAAAAGTCACATTTTTCAAATTCGATACGCGGCCGTCGAGAAATAATTAATTACGTTCTGGACGCACCGGTGCGCCCTGGCCCCTGGGGACAGTCGCGCTAGGGCGCACGGATGTGGCCTGGCCCCAGAGGCTTTAAAGACTTGGAAAAATTAATTGCTTATGGTGAAGTAATAAATAAATTAATAAATTAATGGCGTATGACGTATCGGTATTAAATAAATCAAATGTTCTAATGTAAATGTTTCAAGTAAGTCTTTTTTCTCTGTGTCTCACAATTGCCTCAATTCTTTACTTGATTTGCCTACCATTCTAACGTATGCTGATTTATTTGCCTGAACCGTGTTACAGTTACAAGTTTATTGTATATTATTTACGAACAGCGAAGCTCATGATCTTTTAAGGAACGTGCTTGCAATACCCATTGCAAATGGAACGGATCATTATAATTTCACAATATGTATTTGTACATTGGTATACTAAAGCAGATACTCGTCTTGCGCTGTGTTCCTTAGTTATCTCATCACCGTCTTGAATGTTATAATCAACAAATCATCACAAAATATATCATTCTTTATAAGTGTTTAATTTTAAAATCATTTACTTCATTCTAAAATTTGTTTTATTACACCTAATGTCAAAATATAGCTCATCAAAATAAATTATTGCCTTCCACATGATTAACATTATTAACGACCGGTATATCATTCGCCTGACCTAGTTTCAGTTTTAAATTTAGAAGCTAGAGCTAGAAGTCAACAAACTATATTTAAAAAAAAATAGATTGAATCGAAAGTTTAGTGGAGGAATATAACATAATGAAATTTTTGATTAAAAAAAAGTAAAAGCACTTCAACAATTTCTCAACAATTCAGTATAATAATAGTAATGACTTTTCTCATGAAAATATTACACATTTAACATAATCCTATGAAAGAAAGTTATACATTTTTTTTATCATATATTTATTTTAGTTTTAAGAGATGATTTTGTGATCAAAAGCTGTGATTATTTTAATAAAGTCGGTTAACGACCTATTCGAGCGGAGTGGTGGGAAATGAAAGAGATAGAGTGCCACCAGTGTAAATTAGCGTGCGAGGGAGGGCGTCCCTGTCGCGAAACAGAAGTTGCCAGGGTGTAAATTTATTACACAATATGTAAATAGTATACAGAGTGTCCGGTACATTGACAAAATATATTTTATGATATTATAATAGAAATTTGGTCGGGCAACACTAAAGAAACAAACCAGCAATGGCGACCGCTCTATCTAGAGTCCTGTCAAACGGTAATATTGGTCCATTATTTGCTTTTTCAGCTCCGCAAAACTTTAAAACTACATTGGCAATTATTCTTGCACCACCTGCAAGGTGTTAAAATACTGTTTTGGACACAATTCAGTGTATATTGGAAATCAAGACGTCACAGCTCACGTGCAAATACGAGATTGAATGACAGGGCGAGGGGTTACCGCCGGGTGCAGGCGGGGCGCGTTTTAGTTCCAAAGTCGCCCGCATGCCAATTTACATTGGTCAAGCTCTAATAAACTTAGAAAATTTACAAGTTATAAAAATTCTAATTTTAAAAAGACACTTATCAGGTGGAGTACTATAACTTTCCCCAATACTTCACTCCTTTATTCAATATTCCCTATAACTGCCACTATCCTCTCTTTGACCATGCCTCAGCACTGTGATTGAGTAGGTCATTACCCGGTGTATTTAATTAAGTTGATATTTACACCTAGAGATACTGCACCACTTCAAAGTTATAAATATAGTTATGATAAGAACAATACTTCAGCGGCTGTACAATATTTATGATTTAATAATGTTATCATCTTCATTCCTGGCTTTATAACACAGCACAAGTCCTGGTTTTGTCGAGAATACTCATTCACTGGTCTCTGCACTGGACTGCTTCACGCCAATTGCTAATTCCACTGTCGGCTATTACTCTTTATTTATATTGTCCCGCCACCTCATTTTGGGGCTACTTATTCTCCATTTCATGAACACCAATAACACTTATTTGAGAAAGAGGAGAGTCTGAGACGTATCCACAAATTTTTCAGAAACATTTTACACATTGAAGGTGGTAACCTAAAGTATCTAGCAATGAGCTGAAGGCCAGAGAAGAAAGCAGATTTACTACTTAATGGATTGACCAGTTCAAAGACTAGGTACTAGCTATCTTGTTGACTGCAGAGAAAGACAAAAGAAAATTGTCAAGGACTGGAGAAGAAGATTCTTCTCCAGTCCAGGTTTATTATTAAGCAGCTATTTCAGAAGTTGTGCATTATTACATACACACTACATGTGGGGGTATAAAAACAAAGGCAGCAATATCCAAAAAGAATTGTGGGCAGTCATTGAGGATTATTAATTTATAATTTACTGAATTTGAGATTTTATAGGAAACATAGCCCATAAATTTATAGGAAAAATGACTTTGGAAGGGATAGATACATAAAATCTAGATTTCAGAACATTTTAACTGTGACTGCATTCAAAACATTTTTTTAAAGTTTTTGGGTATGGCTGTCTTTGCTTTTATAATCACATTTCAATATTACACATAGGTATCAGTTATGAATACAAACATTCATATTTTTTCCATCTCTATTTCAAGTCAGTAAGTGAATATTCCGTGTCTATTTATAGTTATTTAGTGGTCAAATTCGTAATTTGAATATTTTCAATAATTTTAATACCATATGTCAAATGTTTAAACCTAATTATCTCGAAACTACTCCAATGTCTGTGAGTTTTACAAGGGATGATATGGTCTAGCCACTGAAGTCTCCCTAATTTTATACATTTTGTATTTTTCTAACGTTCGGCTTATAGGCTTAATATTCATAGTTACAACGAACGGCACACTTCATTTCTTTTGACAACTGTGAAAATTCTCCTAGAAACCCTCGCTTACTAATTAACTAATTTACTTTAAAATGTAAACTTATTGCTTGCCCAACGTAAATTGTCGTGCGGCGAATTTGGAACTAAAACCCGCCCGGCCCGCACCCGGCAGTAACCCCTCGCCCTGTCATTCAGTTCAATTTTGTATTTGGTTGGGAGCTGCGACATCTTGATTACCAATGTACACTGAATTATTATGTCCAAAACATCCTAAACAGTCCGGGATGGTGCAAGAACAATTGCCAATGAAGTATTAAAGTTTTGCGAAGCTGAAAAAGCAAACAATGGACCAATATTACCGTCTGACAGTTTGACAGATAAAACGGCCGCCATTACTGCTTGGTTTCTTTAGTGCTGCCCGACCAAATTTCTGTTAAAGGCTACGACACCGGTCACCGGACATTCTGTACATTATATGTATTGTGTAATAAATTTACATCCTGGAAACTTCTGTTACGCGACAGGGACACCCTCCCTCGCACGCCAATTTATAGTTGTCGCATTCTACCACCGGGATGCAAATATCACAGATCTATGTGATATTTAAATTGTGAATTCGCATCTTCGCAATAAAAGTTGTTTTCTATTTAAATATGTACATAGAAAACATTATTTACTAAATATGATCTTTCTGGTTGTTTTTGAATCCTGTACTGGAGTCCATAATCCAAAGAATTTAACTTTAACAATTTCAACTCCTCAGGAACAAAGTGTTAAAGAGTATTAAAATTTCCACACAACATAAATATTTCATAAAAAGTAGACAAGATTGCAAGATAAAGAAATTAAATTCTGTAGATCATGCTGGAAAATACGCCGAATATGAGGATTCCCTTGTGATGTGCCAAAAAGTTAAATATAGGGTGGGATCCACAATATATGGACCTGTGAAACTATAAGAGTTTTGTTCAAGGTGATGTTTAGAAGATCCTCAATTCCGGGGAATACCACCCATCGGTGACTAATTTCAAGAATTTAATACGGAAACAATAGAAACATTCCGCGTAAAATTGTTGTTGCGTACATTTATGTACTTATTATTATCAAAAGCTGTATGCACGTTTCATGTAACACTACAATTTAACTGCTATCTCAATTGATGATATCATAAAATCAATGTTTATATTTACCTAAAATAGGTGGTGTGATGCAAAATGCAAATGGTGAATATCATTTCATTTCTCAGAAAAAGAGTAAAGGAAAATAATTAAAAAAATGTAATAATTTTGTATATTTTATATTTCAAGAATAAAATAATATATTTATTGTATAAAGTAAAAACATAAATAGTAAGTCTTCTTTGCAAACATGATTCAATTACTTCATACAATGCTGCCATTAAAAATAACACTATAACTAGCGTGTTGCCGCGTGTACAAATAAAAATAAACATTTACTCTATAACAAATTATTACAAAAATTCATCAGTTTCTGTGAACTAAGGAAATAAAATAGTCGAAACGATAACAATCTACATATAATATAATCTCGTATCTACAAACAGTATATTCATCATTATTACACAGCATTATGTGAATTTCGAACAAGTCTGTCGGAAAAAAAAATTTTATTCGTATTTTGGAAATTGGCCAGAACACACAAGGGAACGATGCAATAATTCATTGTTACCAATTTCAAATTTTTTAGAAATGTTGGACTAGTATTAAAAAAACTGGCGCTTTGTGGATGGCGTTGCAATATTTCATCCGTATGGACCGTTTTCGACACATACATAATTTTTAAATAAGAGCGAGCACGTTACACATTTAAATACTAGTCTAACACAAATTACTTATTCATTTTTAAAATTAACTGCATAAACAGATTTTACAAATATTAACAACTGAATTAACAAAATAAATAGAATCGTTAGGAAATTCATTGTAATACATGCATATTTTTATCTATCTTTGCATGTACTGCATTGAAAACTATAATTTTTGAATTATTAATCCACTTTTTAATTTTTTTATTCCTTCTGTTTATGTAATATGGTTTCTGATATGATGCAATACTACATAGTACAAAAGAATAGCAACTTTGTGTTTAAAGTTTTTTATTTTTTGTACTCGATATTGCTTTAGTGCAGTGGTTTGATGTTGATTACGCTAATACAACAAGAACAATATGTCCCAGTCTTACAATATTACCAGATAAATTAATACAGTTTAAAATGTTATTTTTTCTAAATAATTATGAAATTTCAGAGCCACCCAATAGTTAGTCGACTTAATATTTCACTCTTGTGTATAATTTTACTGCAAAGCTTTTGCAAACTATATATTACAACAGAATTAGGACATTTACTTGTATATAAATTGAGCAGTTTTTGAATGGACATATAACGAACTCACCATATATATAATATATTATGTACACTTATCCGAGTTAAAATATTATAGTATATGTATTAGGTTTGTACCATGAAGCACTTAACTAAAGTATTTCACTTATTTTATTATAGAGAGACAAATTTTAAGTGGACAGTGACATTCTTACTTATATAAAAATATTTCATTCATATTTACAAAACGAAAAACATGAACTAATGGCAAATATATTTAAAGTTACAAAGTAGGCGTTATATTAGTCTCATATGAAATTTGCTACCGAGAATCGGAATTATTTTTTTACATATGTGTTACACGTAGAGATGGTTGTTCTAAAATTAAACAAACAATGATCCGAATGTTTAATTTAATTTATTGTGCCCGGTTCCTTTATTTTGATTATTTTACAATATCCTTTAAAATAAAGAACAATGTACATTTCTTTTTATTCCTGAAATGAATAAAGAGAACCTGAACTACACAAAGTTAGATTTTTCCTCGCTAAACAATATTTACAAATGAGAGAAAAATCCAAAACATCCTTTGCAGACACTTTCAGGTTACCAATTAACAAGGAATACTTGTGTACCAACCTCAGGAATATGATACATTTCTGTAACAAATGTATTTTGCCCAAAATGATTATTAAATATTGTAAAATAAGTCAAATTTTCATTATTAATTTATTTGCTGAATATTTAAAAACAATTAAATAATAAAAAATATAATAACTATTAAAGGAACAGTTGCAAATTGTTTACACAATGTTAAGATCATTTATCTAAAAATGATGATGCTTGTATCTACATAAATTTCTTACTTATTAATATTATCTTTACTCGTATAAGTATGTATATGTATTGCAAAAAATTATATTTTCAATAACTTTTTAAAAAAGTCAACAATGTAAAAATAATAGCAATTACTCATTTAAAATCAAGTAATGAAAATATTTGTCCATTTTATACAAAAAATCAAACATTTAAAGAAAGTACAATAATTTTGTGATTTCGCCTCTATCTTCCCTTCTAGCTGATTTTTAGCAAATTTAAAATAAAAAAACCAATTAAATAATAAAAATTAATTAAACAGTTTTTGGAAGAAAATTTTGGACAAAATAGACATACATAATGGTAGGCCTTCCAAACTGAGTAATAATAGGTAGATATAATTATTAACAGTAAGCAGCAAAGCAGGGTGGGATTGTAGTGACAGGAACATATTTAGTCAGATAAATGACTTTTGTTATATACATTATATTATACATCTACCGAACATGAGAACTAATCAACATATATTCGTCAGATAGACTGACAGCAATAAAATGGATATAAATTATCCATGTTACTGTGGTTGAAATGACAACCAAGCGACTGAGTTTGCAGATTTTTTGCAATTAATCAATAATGAAAAGGTTAAACGTATGGTCATTACCGTCATCGATTGATGACACTGACGAATAAACTAATAAATTGTTATGTACGTAAATATGTTACTGTGAACTATAAACCATTGCAATTTAGCATTCTCTGTTTTCTAAGACGAATTTGTTTTCAATAATAAATTATGCAAGTTCAGTTCATGTTTCTATTAATTTAGATATAATGTCTGAATTGAATCCAGGACCTCATTTTAATAAAAATGGTATAGTTTTACACGATTCAAACCCAACCAGATTCCTGATTTAAAGTTTTTTTTTAAACAATTCATGACAGTTTCACTCAAAATAGCTCAGTATTGTAAAACAGACTTGTGTTACATATCAATGCACTAACAGTTACAAACATTGGCACAATTTTTACAGTACAATTAACATATTGGCACGAAAAGGGCAGACTACAACATTATCATGTTTGAAATATTATGGCACAATTTTTTTCATTTTCTTTCAAAGACATGGCAACATTTTGTTCTTTGGAAACTGACAAAGGCACTTCTCTCGCTAGCAACACTCGTTTAGGACTGAGGTGCCGGTAATGCGAGATCGAAAAATTCATGAGTATAAATTTTTACAAATCCCTCGTCCCTAGTCCCTCGGTTTACAAATAATTAAAATTAAAAAAAATTACTGTGTTGAATTCATTATTATTTTAAACTACAATTATCACAGATCTATATTTATTAAACTAAAGTGATTTAATTTCAAATTAATCTGTAAAAAATATTAATTAGTCATTAAATTGACACATAGCACATTAAATCATATCTTAAATTAACATATTTTCAAATCAGAGCAGTTTAATTTTAGTGAGACCGTCCCCCTCACTGGAGCTAGTTCCAAAATATGCCGCAGGCACATACACAGTATCAAACTAAGCGACACATTTTCAGAACGAGCTTTACAAAATATTTCAAGATTTGGACTATATTAAACATTCCCAAAACTCTCTTAACCAATGGATGAAATTCAATAAAAACTTGCTCAAAATCTATGGATTGCGATTATTGATGCAAATATTTACAAAATTCTATAAATGTTCTAGAATTAACGAATCATTCAACCAGAAATGAACTAGCTACTGAGTGCCAAAACTGTATGAGACAATAATCAATTGGTTCTGGCATCCAAGACCGTTTCTTAAAATATGAAAAAAAAATTCAAATATTTAATTTCCTTTCAAAATCTTCGGACTGTTCTGCCATGAGAGATACATCAAGAACTTCAGTCTGATGATGGAACCTGCAACGGGATCCGAAAAGTAGACCAGAGAGGTCAGAGTCACATGGCAGAATAGCCCACAAAATTCTACACAGAATACTTCAAATAAAACAAAAGATTAGCTTACTATTTCTACAATATATTATGGAAAGATAATTCTCAACTTATTAATTGTCTATTACACCCTTAAAGCGGAATTTACACTATGATTGTATAATTGCTGCCACTTATTAGTCTAAATTTGAAAAAATTCATTCAGTCTACTGGGTACATATTTAGCTAGGTTCCGCTCATCGTAGTAAAAAAAAAATGTATATATTTTTTGATACATTCTAATCACTTCATCCTGTTTACGGGTACGGTTTGTTTTTGATAAAACTTCATTAATAATAAATAGCGCGTTCTAGTGGGATGCAACTGAACAGTCAATATAATAAATTGGCGAAGAAACAACCAAGGACTGCGAATAAAAAAAATATTCATCTCAGCGCGTGACAACCATTAGTTATAATGTCCACAAAATTGGCTTTATGTTCTTTTCGAAGTGAGTCAATATTTTTAAAACCAAAATAGCCACAAAACTCCGCACTCTGAAAATAATTACGCGTTACGAGTGACGCGGACTGCCAGAATGGCGGGAATTAGAATAATGTAATGCATAACGTGGCGCTCACGAGACGTTCTAGATTCGTACATTCTAAAATTGAATTTATTTTTTTACACTTGTGCGGGAAATTTGCGAGGCTGTTTTGGCGCGCGACGCCAGCCGCTCGTCCGTGGTCAGTTACAGGGACAGGGGTGGCGCTAGCCGCAGCGCGACGCGAATCTGAACATTATAAAATATTGTTAATAAAACGAACGGCTGTAATAACAAACACCTAAAGTGATTCGTAAAAAACTGACAGCTTATGTCTGTACCGTGAGTAAAAATCGTAATAAAACGGTTACGCGGCAATCAATGAATATGAACGCGTTCCCTAATTCAATTTTAACCTTTCAGAAAACAATGACATTCCGTTACCGTTATTTTTCAGAAAAAGAGGCACTACTCATATCATGGTGACAGACGATCGCCAACATTGCGATTGTTCTATAATATTCCAAATTGATTTTCCACTTTCTCGTAGAAGTAGGGAAAGGCAAATCTTTGGATATTGTTCAAAGATAGACCTCCACTAGATTCAACGACAGAATATTCAATACAATTTTCACGGAATTCCAACAATTCCATTCCTATAAGGTCCTAAGATATTTTTATTTGGAATTAATATCCGAATTGGCATTATTCAACTTTTCTGTACGATTGTCTGAGCCCTCGCTAGTCTCCCGTCGCCTGCCTCTCGTGGCGCCGCTAATCTTCGCAAAGATAAAGCGCATTTTTTTGGCAACGTTTTCCTAAATACTTTTTGCGCGTCTGAAAATGTTGTCATGAAACGAAATTGAAATCTTAATTTAAATTATTGATTCTTACGCACGTACACCTTATACTGAAATTTGGAACGACGAAAACTAAGTAAAGTTAGAGTTGCTCTTGTTTCGGGGCCGGCGGTTGTATCAATTTGGTTTACAGTAATAGTTCGTTAAAAGCATAGATTTTTTACGAAAACGTGTTGTTTGATTGATAGAAAACGCAAAAATCTATACCTTTAAACGAACGATCACTGTACAGGGTCCATCATAGCTAGTAGCAAAAACTTTACATATGAATTCTTGCCTTGATAATGAGTCGAAAATGTTCAAGCAACCATGACATAATTACCAATAGTTATGGAGATATGCACTATCAAAATTTGCATTTTTTTCAGTATTTCTGAATTGTTTTTTGTAAAAAGTTGAACTATCATTATAGTACCTTATATAGATTATGAAAAATTCATTCGCTTTAATACAAATCGAATAAAATCATAAAAACCTCGTAAAAATTGAAAATAGAATTTTTTTATAAAGTTTTTGTCATTTTATTTGGGTTTTATTGAAATGAATGAATTTTTGACGATCGATATAAGTTACTCTAATGATAGTTCAACATTTTGCGAAAAATAAGTCCGAAATATTGAAAAATAATGCAACGTTTGATACTGCATATCTTCATAAGTATTGATATGTTAGGTCATGGTTGCTTGAACATTTTCGACTCATTATTATCGAGGCAAGAATCCGAGTGTAATTTTTTTGCTACTAGTTGATACAATCGGCCTTAAGAATGATTAACGTTCTTCTTTCTTCAAGAGGCTCGACAATCGCCGGTGGAGTTTATCTTTGCTCGCGAGTGCGGGCAAATGAATATTAAAAATGTATCGATTAAAGAACAACTCGCGATTGATGTTGTCGGGTTTCTACAGAGGAACCTGGTATCGGTTCGCTACGGTTACCCTGCCAAGCTCTCGAGAGGGGAAAAGAGAGGCCAGCTCTCGCCAGAGGCGCTAAACAAGTGGCTGGCTCGCTCCCAGGGAAAACGACCAAAATAGAGCGATAAAAACACCCGAGTGACCAAGAATCTCAGACATTCGGACGCGTGGGCGGATCACAAGTATTGTCGGCGACAGTCGAACGAAAGCAAAACCGAATTATTATCTGTAGTCACGCGAGCGGCGTATTTTTAACATTAAATCTTCCCATTCAGGAGCGAGGAACAAACGTCCCGCCGCTGCAACGATGCGGTCGTGCGGCGCGGCGCTCCCGGCGCTGAACCTACAGACCAGCGTTAAATGTTAGGTTCAAATGTTAGCGTGATGAATATGCTGCATAAATCTTGAGGAATTACCTCATTCATTAATATTAACGATTCAATAATGGTCGACTTCTACTTTTTCATAAGTTGCTTCATGGCATGTTTCTAATGAGTGCCGGCGTTTCATGCAAACAAGTCGTCTCTTTTAATCATTTCCATCCTCGCAATGCATCAAATATTAGTATAAACATTCATCTGTGTATGAGCACTGTCTGCTATAATACAGTAAAATACCAGTATAGCAGGCAGGGCGTCAAATTAATGTAGTGTTTACTTTACTGCCAAGACCCTCAGCAACATGCTTATACAATTTTACATTATAAAAAGTTGTCACCTATGAATCTGAAATAAATAAATCTATCTATCTAAAATCCTACAACTCAGTAGCGTAAAAACGGGTTCATTTCGATTCTTCGTTAATTCTTGATATATTTAAGAATGATATACTTAATCAACAAATTAAACCCACCAACACTGGACTTCAATCCAGAAACGAGAAATGAATTTGTTTAATCATAATTTTCCCATCGAGTTAAGAGTGACTCTTTCTTCAAATACATTCAATTCTTTATATGTGCAACCATGAGAAAGTCACACAGTATACGTGCACACAAAACTACCGCAAAAATGATTCCATGGCACAAATCACGAGACGAACTTTCCGCCGGCCGCTATACGAGCCAAGGTATGCGCAGACCAGCCACGCCTGCGTTGCTACTGCGCATCTTCGCGGAACAAGGACAGGTCCTCGTGATTTTTTATACATATATATGATACAAAAATTATAAAAAAGGTTTAATATATTACAGTACTCTCTATTTTAGCAGAATATCTGCACAAGGTTTATTTTGCCTCCAATGACATCGAGACTTCTTTCACCATCGTCCAAGTCCTGTTACATCTCTTAATATCTATTCCGCGCAACCTTTGCTTCAATCCATGAAGTCGTTTGCGGTTGCGGCGGATTTCGCGAATGGACCTCGCGAGCTCAATAGCGGGTGAGTTCGCCATATCTCAAATGTGGTTGGCAGAATCGTCGGTCTTATCCATGCAAACAGCATCAATCATCGCCATAAATATATCATGTTCACAATAAAATTACGTATCCTAAAGCTAGTATCTCATTCTCCGAGTCTCCTGGACTCGTAGCTCAAAGTGCCGCGGCAATTTTCAAAATAAACGTCATATTATAAAACATATTTCTTCACGAGCCATAAACTCGCGCCAGCGACATCTTTAATTTTATCACACATGAACTTTCCAGTCCAATTAATATCGTGTCAAGCGCACACTTCAAAATGGTATCTATCGATATTTCGAAGGATTTTCTTTCTTCGGAGTGCGAAAGATTAAGTCAAAACATACACGAGAGATTCGATTAAAATTATTTTTACGACAACTTTTGCCCAGTAGGTCACCGGGCATCTTAAACTGATCGCTACAAATATAATTGTATCACTTTCGCACCGGTCGCCTCGCGACCGATCTTAAATTTACAGCGAAGCCGACCGTCACAGCCGGTCGTCAGTGCGCCCGAATACGATCAAATTAGCGACGGTCCATCTTGTTAAAGGCTATCTCCGTATCAATATGGCTAAATCAGCGTTCACGTCTTAGCAAAGAGACTATTTATCTTTTAGGTCTACTTTTGTCAATCTTTTCAAAGACATCTTTCTCCCGCGGTCGAGGGCGTCTCAGAGGAGAGATCCGCGCGCGGTCACCAGTAGGGCACGTCGCAGGGCCCGCTCTTCCAGCTGGCGTACTCCGACCACAGCGCGGGCACGTACGCGCGCGCGGCCGCCAGCGCGGGCGGCGGCGACGGCGCTCGGGGCTCCTCCTTCTTGGCCACCGTGTAGTTGTTGCCTCCGTTGCTGTCCCAGTGCTCCTCGTCTCGGCAGCGGAAGCAGACGCAAAAGTCCAAGCGGTTGGACTGCACGGGGAGCATCACGCGGAAGTTAAACGTGTCGTACAGGGTGTAAGCGCCGGACGACACGACGGGGGTATCGACGTACGTGCAAAACGCGTCTTCGGAAGTGACCCACTTATCGGAGGACCACCTGATTAGAACTTCCTTGTGAAAATCTAAATTTTTCACTTTGACGGTTCCCGTCAAGAAACCTTCTTTTTCTTTTATGATGACGTTTTCTAAGGACACGTTTTCTTCGTTGATTCGCCGTCTGAAGTCCACGTAGTCGGAAGCCGGCTGCGCGAAGTTGAGCTCCCAGGCCTTGGAGACCGGGGGCGCCGCCGGGGCAGGGCGCAGCGACCAGTGCGGAGGCACGTGGGACGGCTCCCACATGACCCGCACCTGCGTCAGGGACAGGCCCTGGTCGTCCGCGAACACCACCCGCTTCTTGGGCCGGGCCGGCGGCGGCGCTCCGGGCCTGAGGCACGGCCGCGGCGCCTCGCCGGGCGGGGCCAGCTTCGGGGCCAGCGAGGGCGAGGAGTGCCTGGACGGCAGGATCGTCTTCTTGGGGGTGCCGTACAGCCTGAAGGGATGCTGCGCAGTGTACTCCGCCATGAACCCCGCCGGGGGGCTGTGCCCGTACAGGGGGAAGCTGTGCGACGCCAACATCTTGACTAAATTAGCGCTTTCTAACGTCTTAATGTCGAGTAAACTCTTTTGGAGAAGTTCTTGCCTTAATCTATCTTTTTTAAATTCGATTTCAAACATTGATTATCGGAGCGATCCCTTTCGTAAGATTCGGATCGATAAATGCTCCGGAGAATATTCGATATCGCAGCCTACAAGACTCGTAGTTTCCAAAATGCCGGAATTTCCGAGGCAGACCTCGAGGAAAGTATCGGCTCGGCCGCTTTATTATACTTTCGACTCAACCAGTCCTCGATAGAAGGGAGATGTCCTCCGCTATCCTTATCAACATGTTTCTTTTAATATCCTACTCTCGTTGAGGTATATCTTATTCGCGACCAACTTTCAGACACCAGTTTTGGATACCGTCATCGCCGATGTCGACTCCACCCTTTGAAGAATGTTCGATGTCGGAGAGGTTCGACGAGGTTTGAGATGATCTTCAAACCGCAGTTCCTACTCCCGCGATGTGTTATGCGAGTATGCCAGTCGAGTTTGCGCGGAACGGCTACCTGTAACAAAGAAAAAACACATTAGCGACCGATAAAAGGCGACACTTTATCTAGGCGCAGAACTAGAGATCGAATCGTTACATAGTCTGTTTTTGCGACTTATAACTCGCCGGTCCGAAGATCACCGAAGACATAATTCAAAATAAATGACTCGTTCGCGCCGTGTTAGACCAAAGACCAAACAATAGACAACACAGGCGAGAGTAATCGCCGGGCGGTAAGAATTAAGAGGCATCTGGCGGTGCCCCTTGACACTGCTCGTGCGCCGCGTACGTGCGGGCCGGCACGGCGTCGCCAAATTTGATTGGTGCGAATTGCGAATATTAAATAACATTACATTTAATTTAAGACTAGGCAGGAATAGAAATTTTACACGTACGCTCGTTTGGATTCTTACAATGGCTGGAACCTGGATTATTGAGTCCGGATAATTGCGGAAAGCCATAAACATTCTCACACAAAAACTATTCAACTTCAATGGCGACTTTCACAATAGGATTCGCAAATAATAATCGATGACGACAAATTATGTTTAGTTTATTATTATTAATAAACAAGAAAAAAGAAATCAGGAAACAACGGGAACCGCATTTTTAAATAGGAATCAATATAAAGCACGAACAGGTTAGGTCATCATATTCTCGTGATCTATCATTGTAAATATCAAATTGTTAGCTTAATTTGCAGTTACAGTGAAATACGTATTTATGCCGATACTAACACTTACTATACTAACACTTCGAACGTTATTTTTGAACTATTTATTCACTTTCAACCGTTCATTAGCTTAACGTCTAAGCTAATGAACGGTTGAAGACGTTAGTTAATTTGAAATTCTTACAGTTGGAATAGAATGTAAGGAAGTTATTTTAATTATAAGTCAGTTGATTAATATCGAAATTCGGCTACGTTGATCAACTGTTCACACGCTGTACATGTGTAGAATAATTGGAAATGAATAGTTGAACGATTTAAAGCGAACAGTTCACTCGAATGAACGACACGATGAACAGTGTCGGTCAACTGAACGAAATTTCCATCACTAGTTCGAAGGAAATTCAGCGATCCCTGAGACGGTTAAGGCCGGCCTCACACTGCGCGGATCTTCCGTGGCGGAACACCGCTACATTTCTTTACATATAATATGCGCTTATTGAGCACACAGCGCGGACGATCGGTAGATCCATTGACGCGACGGAAGAACTAAGGGTGAGATGGGTGGAAAATACAAATACCAAAGACCATGCGATTCCGCATTCCTCGCTGAAGAAGAAGAGAGAAGTTGCGAGATCGCCCATGGACTTTTGTGAATGAGTGGTCTTCAAAGCGAGAAGTGAGTGAACATCTTCATAAAATGTACCTTCGCCACCGGACTCGGTATAAACTCGAGTGTTCTTGTCAAACAAATAGATATAATATTTTTATTTCAGTACCTTTCTCGGAATCCGCGATACGTCAAACACGAGCCTTTTTCTTTTGCCATTCAGATAAATCAATTCCTTCCTATATTCTAAAATCCGTACATCAATTCCTCCCCATATCCTTGCACACAGTTAACCTTAGTATCTCGAAATTCATAAACTCTACAAAGAAGCGAAATAACACAGTCATTATAATACAAAAAACTTCGAAGTGACGGACACCTGGGTGGAAGAGTCTCCACCGTGTGAAGACGAACTGGCTATCGGTAGAACACGGCTCCCTTGGCCAGATGGAATCTAGAGGACCTTCTTGCTGCCGATGCCGACGACCAGGGCATAGAGCAAAGAGACGTAGTAAAGAGAGGAATAATGGGCTGTAACAGCACGATTACGATATTTTTTTTAACAAAAGCAAAAGATTTCTAAAACATGACACGTTAATGCGTACCAAGTCATGACCGATTAATGTGGTACTTATTAAATAATTCAAATTACACACCTTATCAAAACACTAAAAAAGATACGGTGGCCCATGTTGTCAGTTGTCAGGCAACGGGGCTCTTAATCTGCTCACACTACACAGCCGTGGGCGTCTGGAAGTCGTGGAAATGAAAGACTAGAGGTGGAATGTTAGTTTTGTAGGGTACGTGCGATAAAAGAACTGAACTAATGAGCGTAATTTTAATAATTAAAGGAAAAAACTGAACCCGCACTTCTGCACGGCTACTGTTGAGCGCTTTCACGCATCCAGTCATCCCGATCACGCGACGGTTTGCGGTTTGCGGTAGATGAGCCACGAAAAGAAATTCCGAATGTTTACGCGTCGCGAGTGTTCGAGAACAGCGGCAGAGGGCGTGACCGCTCACCGATTACTCTTGCCGATCAAATATTATGAATTTGCTTATCGCGCCCGGGTCCACGAGGTATGCCAAGTGTACCCCGGTAGAACCCCAGAAAGCGACAATGCCCAATTCCTTGTTATTTATGTTTACAAAATCAAATAATACGCACAATCGTTTTACATGAATAAACACTGGAATGTAATGGAATAAACAAATAAAAACAAAAGGATGTCAATCGGTGAAAAGTCAACATGATTCATTGTATGTATTTACGGTATTTCTTGTTTATTCTCGCTGTCCCGTGGATATTTTCAACGCAATCACGGAAAATGCGGGGAATTAAACACAGACCACTAGTTCCAACGCGTTTGACTTGTCTAAAAAAAATACTACGAGTTTGTAAATTTTGAATCAATTATGAAAACGTCAAAGTAAATACTCTTAAAAAGCGCAATATCTTAATAAATAAGTCGCGCTTTATTATAAAAATACGTTTTTACTTAAATACACTCGGTTTGGAACGAAATTTTTAAAACATTTCAAAAATAACGTCTATTGTAAAAATACGTTTTGTTTACTAGAGAATTTAATTATGCAATACTTTAATATACGAGAGGGGGGATGTACTTCCGCTGTGACCCAGTTTAGTTCAGCTCTGTACAATTTAATACTATGTCGTTCACACGCGACAAATCCGACAAATCCGTAATCTGTTCTCGTAATATATCATCTTCACAGTGACGCGCGCGCGGTATTGCGTCAATGAAAATGCTTAATGTCATAAAGCTTAGGTAATATAACATACATATGGTCGGATGTAGTGGAACTAATTTGTTCCACTGAGTCTTGTGCCATTTAAAAACTCAGATTTCACGGTCGTTCAGTCTCTCCCTTGCGGACTTTTAGGCTAGCCTGTCGTGTCTCCGGCCTCTGATCATGATCATTCATCGTCAGCCTGTACACAGACCCGTGCGGGATGTGCGCCTACCCCATCGTCACGGTTGATTAGCCCCCATTCGTGTCAATTCAAATCCCCACTTCCGCATCTCTGTGACGGTCCTCTCGAAGGCCTCTTCAAAGTTAAAGGGCGCCGTTTGAGAACGCATTTGGTCCATTTGTCTTCATTCACCAATTGTAGTAAAATGTCACAAACTTAAAAACTTAAAATGTCAGTAACCCTGGTTGGCGTTTCCTCGTCCACTAATTGCGTTTTTATCACTCAATGTCCTTCCTAGAAATCATCGAACTATCATTACGATATGTGATTAAATGATGATTCAAAACACTTAGCCCACTAATCACCATTACTTCCATGCAAATATTATAAGAAATTTTATTTTTAAAATTAAGTTCTCATTGAGGTAGCTCAGGGATTCTAAGAAGGCCCTTTAACCCTTAGGTACCACGTGACTCATGCCTAAATGATAAGGGTGTGACAATATATACTAAGAAAAGTAATCAAAGTATAATTACAAGAGACACGAAGATACTAAACGTCAGACCAAATGTGGGGTATAAAATCAAAGTCAAAATTTAAAAAAATGTTTTGAATGCAGTCACTGAGAATTACTAATAAAAAATGTACTGAATTCTAGATTTTATGTATCTATCCTTTCCAAAATCATGTTTCCTATAAATATAGGCTATGTATGTTTCCTACAAAATCTCGAATTTATTATTTATACATTGTTAACTAGTAATACTCGATGACTGCATTAATTTTTTTTGGATATTGCTGCCTTTGCTTTTATAATTCACATTTGGTCTTTGGCCACGTATCCAGAAGATAATAATAGTAACAGGAACACAATTCAGTTATATTAGTGACCCGTGGCCACGTGTCTACATGATTGTTAATAATAGTAGTACTCCCAAGCCCTATGAATTATAACACCAAGAGTAAAGTGTACCTTTATATTGAGAAAGTGTATCCCTATCATACAAATTAGCGTGTTTTTTAATACCGTAATGCGTATTCGCCGGCCAATTTATCGCAATTCGGAGTGCCATTCTGGTTCGAGCCGCTGTTTATATCGCCGAGTGTATTTACTGTTTATGCGCCTCGACAGTATGTAATGTTGATTCAAGTTTATTTATAATTTACATAAATATCACGCAGCGAGCGCTTGCATCTCTGACAGACATGGTATTTGCAAATACACGTTTGATTCCACGAATCGAGAAAAATTGCCTCGCGACGCGCGACATTAAAGATCATGAACACGACTGCTGAGGCGTTGGACCCTTGGACTTGGAAGAAAGGAGAGAACATACAGTGATCCTTACACGTTTTATTTTAGCATTAGTGAATTATTATTATTATTATACAAGTATAGGTGGATCTGTAATATCAGGTCATATGCTATCTAACACGATAATCGTCTAGGTATAAATAATCGATGATAATGGACTCCAAGACGCAGACGAGTATTATAAGAGAACTAATTAATATTACGTAAATAAAATGTAAAACTCGTAAAGTTATGAATACGAAGTATTACGAAAATGTGAACACATCGAATCAGGAAATTTCTAATCAATAGCGTATTTATATTGACAACCAGGAGAACACGCGGCGTGTCTAATTGTTAATTAGTGTATATTATAGATATCTCACAGAGACGAAACTGTATTAATTATGGGAAAGTAGGTATAGAAGTCATTTGGGTGTAACAGGACTTATGACCTGTCTTTTTATGGTTGGCTTAAGTGATCACTTTACACAATTGTAACATTCGCCATTTCCACCCATGATAGAATATACCATGCTTATTCATTTTTTGGAAGTTGTATATATGTTCAAATTGCGTGAAAAGCTTTCATATATGAGTTGTAAGCGCCTTTTCCATGCGGCCTGTACAAAGCCATTTTCATTCCCCTAAATCCCCACAGATGTCGCTAATGAGAAAATCTACATTGATTTTTTACGGAATTTTTGGGAGCAATATACTTTATTGTGTGTAATGAAATTCATCCGAATACTTGCATTACACTAGGATATGCCAGGAAATATTATTTCCAATTTTTGTTAAATTCCTTTTTTACCAGTATTTACAATTCAGAATATTTTGAGTTTGTTCAAATCTTTCAGAACAGTGCTGGATTTATGTCACAGAGACATTATTAATCAATTAGTGTATATTATAGATATCTCACAGAGACGAAACTGTATTAAAGTAAAGTGATCACTTAAGCCAACCATAAAAAGACAGGTCATAAGTCCTGTTACACCCAAATGACTTCTATACCTACTTTCCCATAATTAATACAGTTTCGTCTCTGTGAGATATCTATAATATACACTAATTGATTAATAATGTCTCTGTGACATAAATCCAGCACTGTTCTGAAAGATTTGAACAAACTCAAAATATTCTGAATTGTCTAATTGTTAATGTAAATACGCGCCTAAGGGCCAGTTGTTTCAAGTTGGATTAAAGTAAGCGTTCTTTTAAAGCATAGATTTTTACGTTCTCCACCAATCAGGCGATCCGTTTTCGTAAAAATCTATTCTTTGATCGACCGCTTACTTTGATCGAACTTGAAACAACCGGGCCTAAGCGTTGTATCAGTTTCATTTATAGTAATAGTTATGTTTGAAACAGATTTTTTTTGGAAAACGAGTTGTTTGATTGGTGGAAAACGCAAAAATCTATACTTTGGACTTAATTTTTACTATAAATCAAGTTGATATCTCACCACCGGTCCTGAGTGGTGTATTTTGGACCTATTAATTGTTTATTATATTATTCTATAGACTAAATATTGTATTTTCGTGCCGTATAACTGTGATTTTTTTTCACCATTTTAATAAATTAGAGTCGTGTGTAAATGTTGTATCAGTGTTATCGCGCAACAAGTGAACGCCCTGTTTTAGATCTTTTAAATTTATTGTTTAATGAATTGTGTCTAAACATATAAACTTTAGTGTTTGTAATTATTTTCCCATTTATTCTCTTATTTTATTCCTTTAATATTGTATTTTTCGCACCGTCTACTGTATGAAAAAATCTATCCTTTGGATATTATGTTTATTATTAAAAAGTATGTAGCAAAAATAATACTAAAAATAACAAAAATTCGCTATCATTCAAGGCAGAACATGAATTTTGTGGTTGCTTTTAAATTAAAGATCTTTTTATTAAATATAACAATAAAAAAGTTAAATAAAATACAAATTGAGAAAAAATAAAATAGCGGTATATTTCATATGACATCAAATGCAAAGCTTAAGCAGGGTAAAATACTTGAAAAATAATTTCGAGGAAAAATAAAAATAATCTTTTTTATAGACTCTATGAGACTAGACAACTAGACGACATCTGCAATCAGTTTTCCGAAATTAAGATTTGAATTATTATTTTTAAATTTTCAGTAAGATGTAGTTATTTTTCATTACAGGACATTAACCTTAATTTATTTTATTTTCTATTTTTAAGTATTGTATGATTTAATGAGTCCTAAAGTTAGTAATAAATACATAAAGGACAAGCATTAATGATACTGTACTAAGTACTGAAAGATAGAAATTTTACCTATCAGAAAACGACTAAAAATTTGAAACAAAGTTGTGTATAAATGTCCGCTTTCTCTAGACATAATATTAATTATTATATAAAACGTTCGCCAGTCGAAAAAAAACTACCGCCAACACCTTCTTTTCGCCTGGAATTAAAATAAGCAGACTTATTCGATAAATGTACGAACATAAATAAATTATCGCTGTTACTAACCGGTGTGAATAATTCATAGACTTTGTCTCCAGATGTGAAATTGCCAAATCACAGAGGAACTCACTCAACACCAGTTTAAACAACTTGTAGAAAATTCAACACAACCAATTTTTACGAGAGATTTTCACTTGGGCAGCTTACAATTTGAATTTAAGCAAAATGACTTCACAAATTATAACAAATGAAAACTTCACTTCGACGAGAAATTGATACAATTTCGAACGATCGACCGCAACTCTGATTCAGATTTCAGCTAAAATTACGTAAACGTGTAATACAATTTCACTGCGAACTAAATAAAACACAAATCACTTTGATATTTCAATGAAAAGTGCTTGAAAAATTACGCCGGTAAAACTTTGTGAAATTGATGAAAAATATTACGTGTTCAAATACGGAAAGTGTTAGTGGGAGCAAAGCCAGACGCTCTCTTGCCGGCCGCCGTCGCGATCGAACTGAAAACCGTGCCAGCACTTCGTGATATTTATAACGACCGGTTTTTCCGTCGGCGCGGTGCTCGCGCCTCGAGAGCCTGGCGCGGCGGACGAAACCGTGGACGCAGAAGTCGGCCACGGCATCTTGACAGACATTCGAGGAAGACGTCGGTACGAATTTAATTTCAAAAATTCCAAAATTGACCGAGTTACAACAATTTGAACGTAGCGTGGTAGGTGAATCGGAAGGAAAAAAAAAATATTCGATGTCTCCGCCGCTATAAAAAGTAGTCTTATTTCAATTTAAGTTGGTGGTCACTGGGAATTAGTGGTGGGCGATCCGACTCACCCGACTGACCCGGCTCATCAGCTCGATCGTTCAAATTGAACCGGTTCAGTGAACCGGCTCAATTTGATCTGAACCTGAGTTGAGCTTAAAATCGATATGTTTTTTCCGGCGACCTTTTTTTTTTGGTCGCCAAAAACTTTTTTCCCTTCTGACCTTATGATGAGCTGATTGATCTAATCGAGCGTTGAGCTGATAAAGATCCGGTTCACTGAGCCGGTTCGTTCGCGAACGACGCACCTCTACTGGGAATACACGGACGGAGGGCGAAAGATCGAGCTCCAATAAGATGGGCAAACATGACCGGAGCCTCCCGCACGTCGCGCTGAACAATGCCCAGGATCGCGAAGAGGGGGGAGTTTTATTCGCGGACGCCGTGGTTCATGATGGAGCGCAATGTCGTCACAATGCCGGGAAATAAAGGAAGGTAAAAGGGTGTTAAGAAACACATTATCATCCGTTAATGATTCTAACAGACAATCGTACTGAGACATACTAATATAAAGTGTGAAAGTAGAACAGACAACAAACGAGTAAGATGGTTAACCCACTAGCTCGATCTTTTTCTTATTCTTCTTGTATTCTATCCGGTCAACGGACTTTAGCCGTCATGTTGTCGATCATTTATATACCGTGGCCCGGAATAGCTCTACGGAATAGACAGCCGAAAACTGTTTGAAACTGAAATATCGTCGTCTTGCAATGGTTCGAGTGTACTACGAGTGTGCTGAAACAAAATTGTTTTTAACTGAAAAAGAAAAAATGATATAAGAATTAAACTTCAAGGCGATCGTGGGAATCTGACATCATGGCGTAGGATGCTTCAAAAACATACTGAAATTACTGCAAAAACTAACTAACCATCACGCTGTTTCCCGCGGGGGTAGGCAGAGAGGATACAACGCTTCGGCTACATTCATACATCTTCTCATACGCCCTCTACTCCTGTTGCCTTCGCTCCACATATTTTCTTAACCATCCTTTCCTCACTCGTACGTTCTACATGACCAAACCATCTCAGCTCTACACCATTTGTTCTATCTACCACACTATAGCCAGTATTACTTTCGCTTCTTATTTGTTCATTCCTCAATCTATCGGCCAAAAATTTTCCCCACAAGCGTCTTAGTGACCGCATTCGGTCTACTTTCATTCCTTTTCGACAATTCCAGGCCTCACTTTCGTACATTAGAGTTGGCATCACCGAGGCGGCGTTCGCCCCGTGTCAGGCGAGGTTGCGCGAATTCGCGGTGCGCAAATCTGTCCGGGTCGGCGTTGGTTCGCGGCTCGCGCGCGGCGTCCTTTTTGACAAATTGCCGATTGCCGAAATGCACTTGACTTCCAGCTGCAAACCTAAACGGTCTCCCCGCCCAGCCGGGGTCAGTGGCGTAACTGCGCCCGTGCAGCCAATAAGAGGACCGCGCCCCGCGACGCCTTCCGAGTATTGACTTTTTCCGCGGCGCTAATACGGACCCGCACTTTTTAAATGAGCGCTCGGCCAGAAATGGATTCGAGCAACTGGAAATCATTTCTCGAGTATTTAACTCGCGTGTCTCGGTTCAAAATGCCGGACTTCCGCGGAGATCCCTTAAAGCGGTCTTGTCCAAAAATGTGGACTTGCGTCGCGCAAAAAACCTTTAATGCAGGTATATAAAAGATTTTTTAAATTTGCAAAGAGCTATGGCGATACATCCTTATTAATCCTTGAGGCTAACTATAACTAACCTACCTGACGAGAGCTACACGGCTCCATTGCACCGAGTTCCATTAGTTTACATTAAAGGCTATTCTATCTTCTATTCTCTCTTAAGCACTCATTTTGTGCATTAAATAGTATAAACAAAATAAAAACGATCATATTTAGAATTAAATTTGTTTAAATGTACAACCATTTGTGTTTATACACGGTTATTTGGAAAACATTAATAACCTCGCAATCCTGCCTTGGTTATGAGTCGAAAATGTTGAAGCAGCCATGAACTAATATGCAATATCAAAGTCTGTATTTTTTCAATATTTCCGACGTGTTTTTTACACAACGTTTTACAGTAACTTATATCGATTGCGAAAAATTCATTCGTTTCAATACAAGTTAAATAAAATGATAGAGGATCGCTGGTTATTCGTTCACGCGTCGCGCGGCCGACCGTTATGGAGAAATCCCGACTAAGTTTGTTCAAGTGCGGGGCAAGCGAATGGGTATATTCGAAAAATTGTAAAAGCATCCATGTATTCAGTAGCGCCCCGCTAAAATGTCGGGTTAGGGACCAGACCATTGCCGTAAAGCGATATGAAGATTTAAATGCTTAAAAACACTTTTTTTTTCATGAATGTATTAATATTATACACGGTGTTTCGTATCTAGCAGCAAAAACTTCAGGGGAGTATTTTTCATTATATTTTGAATATTCTTTACACTTGCAATGAAGAAAAGTACAGGTGAATTGTCGACAGTTACGGAGATAAGCGAGTAGGTAGGTTTTCATTTTTTTTCAATATTTAAGACAATTTCTTCGACTCAGTTCAGAGGACAGCCATTTTCGGTGGTTGCTCCAAAAACCTAATAATGAAAAGTGCATAAAAAAATAAACGCACCTTTTCAAAAAATCGTAAGCATAAGTTCGTAAGCAATTTTAAATTTTAAATACTAGTGAAGGACTTAACAGTTATCGTGTAAAACGTTCATTGGATCAATTTTTTACGAAAATAGCGCTATATAAATTATCCAATGTTACTAATAATAATAATTTTAGATACGCCACTGGCTGGTGGGGTCCTTCATTTGACTTGGATTTCCGGAAGTTACATCCGCTAAGGTCAGAGGGATTGCGGCCCCAAGGACCTTGCGTAAAGTTCGCTAACCGATATGCGCCAGTAAAAATACTAATTGCTTTTTCCTAACTTGACAATTGAATAACATTTTTAAAAATTACGGCGATTCAAAATGGATGGATGAAAGTAGAATTTTATGTAGTTGAAATATGTGAAATGCATTAAGCAAAGTGAGCAAATTCCACATTTTTTTCTCATATCTTCTCTCGCGTTTATCACATTTTTGTATGGAAATATATCATTTTAAAATGTATTCATCAGGTTCCATATATTTTAAATGCGGATAACTTGTTAAAATGACACAAACTATATTATTTATTCAATTAATAAATTACCAAACCTACGATGTTTTAAAAATTAAGAAAATTGCTTCACTTTATGGGCCTTTTATAACTGAATGGACTAGTGAGAAGTTTTTTGTTGTTGTTTTCAAATCAATAATATTACAAAATAAATGATTTTCCTAAATTTATTAAAATTATTAAAACTACTTCCAATTAATGTTTTTAGAAACGCAGTTTTTTGTAAATATTTATTTTTTATTTTATTTTTGGCTGCTGTACATAGATGTCCCCGCCCGGTGATATACGCTTCTCTAAGAATTTTGAATATATAAATTCATTAAAAATACAAACATAGAAGAATCTTAAAAACTAGGTCTAGGGACACTGCTTTAGCTACTTATTACGTTCTGGAATATTTATTATTCGGGTACGCTAGGTCTCTATCGGGTCGTCACGGCAGTTCTAGGCTCCATAATATTGATAATTTAACTGAAAACATCGCCTTCATATCTGTGTTCACGTTATGTTTTCTAGTGTTATCATTTTGGGAGCTCTTTATATTTAAAACACGGTGCCCCCAAATGTCCAGTGAGACAGGCCCCTAGACTAGAGGTTAATTTAGCGATGCTATTCGTAAACAGCTTGTTTAACACTCCCGTTCCAGAACGGGGTACAACTTTACCCCAAAAATCTAATGATCACATATTAATTAATGATGATGAAGCCGTATTCTTTGTGACCCTCGTAAATATCTAAAATAATACAACACCCAAAGAAAATAAAATGATAATGTCTCGTTAGACAGCCAAAAGTGGAAAAAAAAATTCCATAGACAATCGGATAATTTTATATTCGATATGGTTACGTGCTTCTGCCTGAACAGCTTCCGTCGGCCGAACTTGTGAGTAAAGCCGTCAAAAGGCCTGATAATTACACTAGACATCGTCAGCATAGATTGTTTCACACTCCAATATACAGGACCAACCTGCCGATGGTTATGCCTATTGGAAGAGCCACAGCTATGCTGAACAAAATTGCTTTGGGTATTGATATATTCCATGTGTCTGAAGGGGTTTTCCGAAGCGGGATTCTCCTACACCTTTGACCAGATTTTATGTTATTCTTAATTTATTAAATATTTTCATTTTTGATATATACTTTCTAATATGTATGCCTTAAACATTTTGTTTGTCATGTACATATTATCGTGAAATAAATTGAATTGAATTGAATTGAATTGAATAAATGAATTGAAAATACTACGGTTTCTTATAAAATAACAACAAATTTAGTAGACTTTCGTTTGCGTTGCATAAGAAGTGTAATTAAAAATATTGTAGAACACTTTGTACCCCATTCCGACCCCCGATCCCATTTCCGATCTCGGGGCACCCGAAGGTTAAAAATAAAGAATCCTCGAAATAGAGTCCACCGCAATCTCTATTGGCCGATCAGCGCAACGCTGGATTTAAAAATATTTATAACCTGCCCACATACTTAAAGTATTATTATTTTGAGTATATTTCTTTAAGTACAAAAACAGGCAAGAAGTTTTCACAAGTTTGCACGAAGATATTATTACATTAACAATTCAGTCAACGTGCAGTTTGTACACAAATTATTAAAGAGTAATTATTATTAATTATTATTACGGTCGTTGGACATACGGTCATACAGTTCGGCCTACACCTCCGCCGTGATGGGACGCTCTCCTGATGACGGCGAATAAGACTTCAGCGAAACGTCAAGATTTGCTTCTCAGTAAAAATATACGGTTCGTATAAAGAATCCGTTTTACTTAACACTCAAATATGTACACAAATTTTCTGCGTGCACAACATTAATACAATTTTAGACGATGCCGTTCATATCTATAGTGAAAAAATATTCAGAATGCAGAAAGGTTCAAAATCACACAAGGAGGTTTCCTGTCCCTGCTGTATACATTAAAGTAAGAAAGTTCTCTAATATTTACCGTGTCTTTTAGACACGTTTCAGTGATGGAGATTATAGTATTGTCACGAGATGGTGGAATCAGAAATAATAACACGTAATCGATGATTTTACAGCGCACCTTTTACAGTAAAATAAGAAATTACTAGAAGGTTCTAGGATGATCCACCGGATTATGGAAACGTCGAGAAAGCGACGCGAACACGGGCCTATAAATAAGATGGCACTGCGCTGTGCGGAGTAAGTTATTTGTTGACAGCGGGCTAACGCCATAGAAGCGAAACCGTGCGGCGGCATGTGTGTGTTCCAGCGACATTAAACCAACAAAGTACCTACCGACGTGTAAGAAGCGATCTATAGTAATCAAAGCGATACAAAACTAGTGCTCTAGGATTTCTAGATACGTATAGAAGATTGTGTCAAGTGCGAATTGTGAAATTTATTGTGAATTTAAGAACAGTGTGCTCGTGTCTAATGACTGCGCAAAATATTAATGTTTAAACTATTTTAATGTTTTATTTGCCTCCCACAGTCACGATCCCGTGATAATATCATTGTTGCAATTTAATGTATTTTCGTGGAATGCGGTAGTTTTTATCGTTATCCTCGCAATAGTTATAATATTGTGGCTTAAGATCGTTTTTGATGTCTAATGGTAGAAGAATCACTTACTTTTATCGACATGGATACGGACACCTGCGTATGAACAAAAATCCCGCACTAGTGTTCATTATTACCTGGAAAGGCTTAGAGCCCATAGCACCCTCGCACAAATTACCGCTGTATCGCAAATGGCACCGTTTCTGAGAAGTGATTTGCATTCGGCCACCATGGACAGCCCGGTCGTTAATAAATGTCGCTAACGAGTCGTCCCCGCCACCGCCGAAAGGGTATACAAGTGGTGCCCTGTTACTTCCGGCAGGTCACGCAGTTCGGAAGGCTCCAACACTCCTCGCCTTCCTTCGCTGGTAAACCTGGGATACGTTATCGTTAGTCGAGTGTTCTCCTGCTGGACCGTGTCGGTACCCAGACGAGCTAGAGACTCGTCGAGTGCTCAGCTCCGAGATCACGTCTCTCACCACACCGAGGAAATGATCTCATCCGTAACCTCGGCTCGTATGATCAAGATATTAAGCCTTCTGTCTTTTAGATACAAGTACAGACTACCCCGTTGCTACTTCATGAATCAGAAAAATGCACTCGACCCGCCGCGCCGGGCTGATTTGCAACATGGCAGACGGCGCCGACTCATACACCTAATTTATGATATACGTAAATAAATAAATATTATTTAAGACGTAGTTTTTGCAATTTACTTCAGCTAATTTTAAGATAAATACTATAAAATAGGGCGGCACTGTACATAAAGTGTCGCGCCTAATTAAGTTTTTAAATATCAAGTAAAATGTTTAGAGGGTTTTTTATTAGACTTTTTTACCATTCTAAATTCATGTAACAAAATTAAACTTATGATGTTTAGCCAATAAGTGTCAATGCTACAGGTGATGCACTTGTAGCAGTAGATTAGGCGGTCTAGCCGCATTAGAGTACTCGGAATATAGTAGACTCTAAGGAACCCGGAAGAAAAAAAATCGAGAAGTGCCGAATCTAAGAACTGGGATCACCGAAAATCCCACCATAACATTGTATAGTGACCGTGCTAGAGACCCGAGGGCCTTTATAAAAATATTTTTTATATAGGCCCTCAGGCCTTTAACACCTAGATAAGTGTAATGGTGTTGAGTAACTGTTTTGTTGTATTTGGGAATGTTTAAACATCCTATTATTTGCGCTCTTTGGCCATGAATATGAAAATTACGAGTTTGTGGTGTATTTATATTTTGTTGAATGAATGTCTCTTTATGTATTTGTAATATTGAAATATTTTTGTATAATCTGTCTAAGGTTGGAACATTAATTTCTTTGAAAAGTAAATCTGTAGGGAACGTTCAGGTTTTTTAAATATTATTTTGATAATTAATTTTGGATTTATTTTAAGAGTCTGTAAACTACTTTAATAAGAGCCCCCCAACCTATTATTCCATATTGTAACCATACGGTACAAAAGCATAATATAATGTTCTAAGTGATTGAATCGTTATTTTTTTTGTCATGTTTTTATGAATACTTTTGGTAAAAAGATTTTAAAGCTGTAATTATCTCGAAAGATTTGTTCAGTAAATTTCACTGTAATTGCTCCAGAATATTCAAATGGTTTCGTGGATCGACTTAACGTTACATAATGCCAACAGACCGCGAAAATATAAATAATCATTATGTTTTATGGAATCTTTAATAAAGACTTCAAGAGTATATCAGATATACATAGACTCGTACTACTAAATACTAAATACCTAATTGATTATGCCTTTCTGCTACACATTGTTCATCATTTTACTTCTTATTTACTGCGTATTTATTATTGTAGATTAATGTATAACCGACAAATATTACAGCAAACATAAATGAGTCGGCGTTTACTTTGTGGAAATCCATTATTAATGATAATGAATACAACACAAACTTTGTTTTTTTTACACATTTCGTTTTTTCGACACTACACGTTTCGGAATTCCATTTCCTTCTTCAGGTGGGTTGAGACTGAGAAGGAAACGGAGGTTTCCGAAACACGCAGTGCTGAAAAAACGAAATAGTGGAAAATAACAAAGTTTGTGTTGTATTCATTATCATTAAAGATAATTAATTGTATAAAGGTAGATTACTTTGTAACCGAGAAATATTATAGCAAACAAGATAATTAATTGTAAAGAGGTAGACCATGATTAAGGCAAATTTGCCCATCAGCATATTTCTAGACGTAACATAATGTTTGTGGAGGAAAGGAAGTATATTTGGAATGCTGTTGGCAATTCTGAATACCTCCACATCTCTTGCTAGGGCTGTGAAATCTATTCAATATAATTCAATTTATTTATTTTTTATATAATATTTACATTACAAACACAAAATTTAATTCGTAAATGTTATAATAAGTTAGAATTATATAAGCATATATTAACAAAAACAAATATTAAACATAATATATAAAATTATTCACATCAAAGGTGTAGGAGAATCCTGCTTCGGAATACCCTCTCAGAGACATGGAACAGATCGATATCCGGAGTAATATTGTTCAGCAGAGCAGTAGCTCTTCCAACAGGCATAATCATTGGCAGGTTGGTCCTGTATATTGGAATGTGAAACAATCTATGCTGACGCTGTCCTAGGTAATTATCGGGAACATACAAACCAATGCTCCGCATAATTTCAGGATTATTGATTATACCGCGCAACAATCGCTAAAAATGCGTAATCAGATACACATTCCTTCTAGTCTCTAAACTGTTGTAGTCAAGCATACCCTGGAGGAACTCGGTTGGGTAAAGCCAAAAATAATGCCCGTTCTCTCTCATGTAGAGATTTTTGTACTTTATCTACCATAAGTGAGTACCTACTTAAGCTCATGTGGCCCCCATATCATCGAGTCTAATTCGCACCAAGGAGTTGTAAGGAGTTCTCAGTACGCCGGTATTTTCGAAAACCCTGGCTGTACGCAGAACAAATCCTAACATTTTCAATGCGTTACCACTGACCGCCTCTATGTGCTCACAGTATAGTTAAGTGATGTGATCGTGAAATAACACATCTACTATGGTTGGGACCAAACAAACCGATGACTGACATTGTACAGTTGCCGGCAAACTTCATGAAATTCTTTGGCTAAGTGGGGGAATGCGCAGAAGACAAAATTTGGGTCTCGTTGGTGGAAGGTAGATGCGCAAACGTCCCCCCACTACGCCGCAGAATTTCAAGATGTTTGCCGGCTACTGTAAAACATTTTAAAGAAAGTAAGAGGGAGCTCTCGCTCACACTTGTGCGACTTACGGGGCAGTACTAGTGATGGGTAGAATATTTTTATGTTATTACCGACGAATTTCTTTCGCAATTTATTTTTTCAAAAATTTTCCGTTTATGTCGTATATCATTGTGAAGGTGGTAATTTTTTATCACTTTCACAATAATATGTGTAACAATAATGATTCCAACAGTTCCACTATCCACGGTAAAATATAATATAAACAGCAAATATGGTTTGGAAAAGATATTTATTTTGAAAAGTATTCTGAATAGAAACGAATAAAAAATTACAATATAAATAAAAATAAATATATCTTAAAAACAATGAGTGCTCTAATTCTTAAAAGTTAAAAATATAGATAATGTAAAAATATTTACGTGCAATAACTACAATATAGTAGAAACTCAATAAACCGGACTATTGTTGACGTAAGGCTTTCGGATAATTGAATGTACGAAGAAAAGCAATTTTTGTACATACCTGCGTATGTATTATTAATTCAAGGAAGATAACTTACGTCGCCGCGCGTTTTCGCCCTTATACATCCAATTCTAGGGTTTATAACACCCCAATAACAATCCAACCACTACATTCCAACTTCCACACTCCACCCCACCAACATTTCAATTTTTTTTTGTATTGACTGATTAGACAACCTTAAACTTTTGTTGTATCCTAACTACTTACTATTTCGTACCGTCATGCGTACACTACTTACGTAGTTTTAACCCATTACGTAAAATACGATGCTAACGCCCATCAGAGTAATGAACCGTACCAAAACTGTCAAAAACACAATAATGCAAACGCCTTCCCCCCCCACCCCCCCCAGTCCCCCTACTCCCCTTCCCCCCCCCCGTGCGACAACGTCGATCGCGCGGGCGGTGTAAAACCAGTCGCGACCATCGTGGGTGCATCGCACGGTTCGATATTGTACATAGCCCACGAAGTTATTTGATTCGGGTGACACAATCCGGATAATCCCGAATCCGTATAACTGAGGTCCGAATAATCGAGTACCTACTGTATATTTATTTATACACTACTATATGTATATCATCTTCGCCATAATCATCATCAGTATCGCCGTCGTCATTCTGTAAATTTATAATCAACTAGCTGTTCGTACCCGGCGTTTCACGGGTTAAGGATTAAGTTAAATTTGTGGGGGGAAACAAAGGTTTGATTCGAACGGTATAGATTTGCATTGAAAATATATCAGCGGAGGTGAAGGGTTAAAAGAATAGGGGGGAAATGTCGCATATATTACCCGCCGATTCCTAAAGAATGAGTTTACAAATTTTGAACCCGATCGGTCAAACGGTACAGATTTGCATCGAAAATACGTCAGGAGGAGGGGAAGGGGTATGAGAATAGGGAGGAAATATCGCCTGTGTTACCCGCCGAGTCCTAAAGAATTAGTTTCCAAATTTTGAGTCCGATCGGTCAAGCGGTACAGATTTACATCGAAAATATGTCAGGGGGAAGGGAAGGGGTATGAGAATAGGGAGGAAATGTTGCCTATGTTACCCGCCGGGTCCCAAAGCATAAGTATGCAAAATTTGAATCGGACAAACAGTGTGGATTTGTATAGAGAACAGACAGACAGACAGACAGACAGACAGACAGACATTGAGTTTTATAGGTATATTGATCTCGTAAAATAGCATCATTTAGGTCTGCCTCTTGCAGCTTTTCGGCGTCTTTTACGCACTTCACCAATCTTCACAAGTAAATACGCAAGTAGCAAATTGTCGACAGAGCGTTTACAGCGCTGCGCATCCCTATTGATATTATGATTTATGGTCGCAATCCTCAGTTTCCTTGGGCCCGACTATAGCAATGTCTATAACTATATTTTATTTATAACTGTAACGCGTCACTTTTTAGATTATAACTATAACACGTCACGGCCTCAAACCCTTAATTCGGTCGATGTGGTAGTCCACCTGTGCGGCGGAGTGCCGACGTATTTTGCGAAGTTGACCCTGTCAAAAATAATCCCGTGATGAGAAAAGTGAATATGATTATAAATGTGGTATAATCCGAATTATACGCTGTTTCGTATTTGCCTACTCCTAGGTGTTTTGGTTCTCGTGACGCGAATCTGGTATATGACGTCGATCCCTTTCTGCCTCTTTCTCTTCAACCCTTTACCTAAAATAGTCGAAAACCTACCTCCATTTGAGCAGCATAGTTCAATGTTGCCATGTCAAGAGAATTGTCAAAGTTATTGTCGAGCATCAAGTATTTTGAGTCGCATGTTTATCCGTCCTTCCCTTCACTTTCCGTATTCCCTCATTTCTCATATGTTCATCCACCCATCCCGTGTCCCGGCCATCGCGTCTGACACAATGTATTATTTTGTTTTTATTTTTTATAAAAACTATTATAATGTTTTTGAATTTCCGCACGCGTTTCATAATAAACTATTAGTTTATCTACGTTCTTATCGAGTTTTATTTATAATATCTCCTTTAATTTATTTTTGCACTCTAGAGTATTATTGGTATTCCGAATACGCTTCATATCCCTAACATAAGGGTGTGCAAAGTACACCATCACACCTCGCATAAACATGTTTGTTTTTGTTTTTGATAGATAATTGAGGAAATGTCACCCGTTACTACTGGTTAAATTATAAATAGATTGAAACGTTTAAACGGTAAATTTCCTAAATAAAATAACAACACCGTCTGGCGCAGAGACGCGGGTAAATATTCCGATGCAAAACACGTGCATCACAAATCTTGAATGCGATTAATTTAGAAAACATATCTCGGCATTCTGCTCGCAGTGTCAACATTTGAGGTTGTGACATCACATATGGATCCTTTTATTTATGTACATCATATGCATGCAAATATGTGTAATATAGTAACTGAGTATAGTGTTGTATGTCTCATACATAGACATATAACACTATACTCAGTTTCTTATAATATATTATACTTTATTTAAAACCATCATCATCATCATCTTCTTCCCCTTGTCCTAGTAGGGTCGGGGGCCCAAAGACTCGACTTCCAGATCCCCTGTCTTGCGCCGCTTCTGCTCGAGTCAACCAGTCCAGACCTATTCTGTTTTCAAATACATTTTTTTGTTGTCTCTCCCAGCTTAATCTGGGTCGACCCACCGGCCGTCTTCCCTCCGGGGTTGCCAAGAGGATTCTTCTTGGTAATCATTCCTCTGGCATTCTGAGCACATGTCCAAGCCACCTCGGTTGTGATTTTTCTATGTGCAGGAGTAGGGGCTCCGTGCCGAGGGTGTACCTTATGTCGGCACTTCTCACTCTGTCCATCGGTGTGACTCCCGCTACCCCCCTTAGAAAACTCATCTCGGCAGCCTGGACTCTTGATCTCCTCTCTCCGTCAGGATCCAAATTTGATGGCCATATATTAGGGTGGGCCTGTACACAGATTTGAAAAGAGTCAGTTTTGCCTTGACACTAAGCCCGGATTTTCTTATCACCGCACTATATGTAGAACGCCAGCTGCAGCTCCGATCTATTGCACTCTCTCCCGTCTCTCCCTTCTCCTTCACCATCTCCCGTCGCTGGAAAATTCCACCCCAAGGTATTTGAAATTTTTTATTTAAATTCGATTAGAATAAATCGTTTTCTATGATTTTTTAAATAGATTTTTATACAACATTTTTAATGTCAATATATTTTTGTTTTATTTAATTTTTGTTTTGTTTAATTTTCATTAACGTAATAATAAAATATAAAACACTCAAGAAAAAAAATATATTTGGAAAAGAACAAGAGCCCATTAAAGGTACTGGTACTAGGGCCCGCTTTCGGAGTGGGGGCCACGTGACCTGTGGTCGTCGGCGGTTCGATTCCCGTCGCAAGATTCTACCGAGTTAGTCCTATTTTCATAGCACAAGCGTTTAGCTCAGTTTGAAAATAGTAATAATATTAATGTGATACGTATTCCGCTTACCTATCTCTACTATTTTAAAGTACCTTACGTAATCTCATTGCTCAGGGACTTTAAACTCATTGTTTTCAATCTAATATATGTTTTAGATTTCCTGAAACGAACCTTTTTTTCTATCTCATCCACATCGCTGTTTGAAGTCGAGAGATAGTAGAGATAGGCGGTTAAAATAAAAAATAGTACAAATTTGTTTGCTTACTTTTATCTTAAATTTTCCGCCATAACTCTTTGCCTTACTTAGTGCCGGTTGTTTGATCGTAGGTAATGATAATAGTTAAGCAAATAACGGGGTTTTGATTGGTGGAAACAGCAAAATTCTATGCTTTCTTCTAAACTCGTCCTCAGGGTCCTCCACCGCGTTGCTGGAGCTGTCTTAAAGCACTAAACATGGAGATAAATGGGATAGACTTGGATCTGGATAGGTCATAGTCAATAGATGGGAAAACAATTTGTAGCGATAGAATTACTTTTCTTATCTTGTTTGACTTTCGCTTTCAATGAGATAAGGCAATCTATTTTGCACTTACAAAGCGATTATTCCTCGATATCGCTCAGACGGTCGAGACAATTTCGGCGAAAATAAATATTGTAGAACCGTTATCTAATTTGTGTTTATCGATGAAACAACATTATGAAAAATTGACGTTATACATTTTGTCGGAGCATGACATTATTAATGAACCGGTATTTGAAACCCGTGTAGTGGAACACATAAATAGGTCGGTCTCTGTCAAATATAATTTCAATAAATATTAATGTACTGTCATATAAATGCTATCGTATAATTTTTTATTTATTTATTAATTAACGCCCTATAGGGCTTTTATAACAGATAGGTAAAGTGTACATTGACAGAATATATAGTTTAAAGAAAAAATTATAATAACATGTAAACATATCAAAGTGGAAAGAAAATACTTAAAATACAGATACAAATATATAAAGATAAATATAATATAAAGTAAAAAGCAAGTATAGAAAAAGCAGAAGCCAAAGAAAAACATAATATAATAGAAATTCAAAAACAAAAAAAAGTAATAATCTAGAGTGAAAAGATATAGCTCAAGCTTTGAAAGTCATAATATAATAAAAAATATACATACTAATACAAATCAATTATTTAAGTCCAATTCGACAAATACTAGTAATCTTTCAATACATCTTTTAATATATGTTTGAATAATATACAGTTATTGGCAAAGACGTCCAGTTGCTCGTATCTGTTTGCTAGTCTAGGAAGCTAAGTTTCCAGAAGATAAGTTTTCACACAGATGAGCGCAAATCGAGTATATGGGAAAAACATAATCCCTTTTGCATTTTTCGGAATAGGATTTCGGAAGGAAGGATAATTCCTTCCTTCCGAAATCCAACACAACACAAATACTCCTTTTAAAAATGAAATTCTTGAACTTGAAGATAAAAATGAAGTTTAAATTTGTTAAAACTAATATTTTGTGATTCTAGCAAGTTACGGGCGGACATTCTAAATTAGGATAGTTGATGATTGATGACAGTGTTTTTTAAAACATAAATTGCATGTAAACGTACTAACAGATTTTACAATAATTGTAACAAATTTAAGATAAACGTTTACTTTGTAATATTATTGAATAAAAAAGACATTTCAACAGGCCGTTCAGTCATAAAAGGCCCACAAAGTGGAGCAATTTTCTTCATTTTTAAAACATCGAAGGTTTTGTAATTTATTAACCAATCTATAATTTAGTTTGTGAAATTTTAACAAAATATTCGTATTTAAGATAAACCTAATCTGATGAATAAATTTTAAAATGAGATACTTCCATACAAAAATGTGATAAAAAACGCAAGAGAAGATGCGAGAAAAAATGGTGAAATTTGCTCATTCTGCTAGACGATCGCCTTAAGATGACGTGCGTCAAACGTTGGAGTTTTAGTTTTATATGATTTAAATATAAAAACAGTTCTAGACATAGCCGGATGTGACGGCGGTGGCTGTTTTGAATCCGGTGCGAGCACGTTGGACAGCGCGACCGTGCGACACACAACCGGAGATAATCGAACAGTTCAAATAGGGTTTATCTAATCATTAGCGCTGTGTTTGTCTGCAGTTCCACATTACACAAAGCGCGTTTATCAATGAGTGCTTGGGCGCATACACAATGCGCACAACGCGTGTTTAAGTTTCACCAAACTAAACTTTGTACTGCACACGCGCTGCGTTATTCGAAACAAATAAAAAGCTTACAGCGTAAAAGCAACTCAGTGATTGAGTGCTAACTGATATATAACTGATGTCAAGTACTGATGATTTTCCGTCGAATTGCGAAAAATCAGTTACTAATCGATACAACGGTTATTTTGTAACCGATTAAAATATCATCACTAAAACAGGGCCAGTCTACAATACTTTACAGGTCTGTAACGTCTGAATTGTGAGTCGATAACGTCCAAGCAACAATGTTTGTAATTTATAACATACGTTTTATATTTTGTAAAACGAAGGACCACCATGAAAGTAACCTAAATTCATTCATCTTAATAAGTACAAGTCAAATAAAATTATTTAAAACCTCGCGAAAAAATTGCGGTTCTAATTCCTGCAGGGTTTGAAAATTTTTATTTGACATCAAAGCGAATGAATTTTTAATATGATCGATACACAAGTTAGTTTAATGATAGTTCATCTTTTTCAAATAGAGATGGGGACACGGAATACACATCAATATTCTTACTATTTTCAAAATAAGCTAGCTTTGCTGGTGTCCTGGAATGGGGCTCGAACCACCGATCACCAGATCACTAGGCGAGCGTCACGGCCACTACACCAACAAGCTACTAATATTAGGAGATGATATTGAATATTTTCAACTCAAAATTTAGGCAGGAATTCCACTTACAAGCTCTGTTACCCCCTGAATATTGATCCTATTTCCAATAAAACTAGAAATCATTGCCTGCGCATTAGAACCCGCGTTTTATACCCATATAATTAATGATAGAGTGAAAAATGTGAAAAATAAGTTAGGAAATAAAATAAAACTGATCTTAGCATATTGAAAAGGGTCGCTTAGGTAGTGTGGTCATGTTGAATCGGGAGGGAATAGTAAGAAAAATATATGACGCGAGTGTTGACATCAGTAATAAAGAACAGGGCCACGAAAGATTTGACACGACCGGATAAAATCAGATACCGAAAGGGTGTGTCGTTACATCCTGTATGACGGTAAGTTAGTTATACCATTAATAACATCCACGAAATTCTTCTCAACTCAAAATCTAAAATAACGTAAAGTCAACAAATAAAGTCTAATATACGAATACAGAAAAGCCCCGGTATTTCGTAATTCGAAATAATTTTTAGTCCCTTGCACCATAAAATCAATACATTTTAGTTCACACAATTCGACTTTTTTTTGAAATTTGACAAAATTGAAAAAAATATTTCGATTTTTTCGCAAGTGAGAACAAGAAACATGTCAATATCGGGTACTTTAGTAGTATAAATGTTCCGATCTTTATATTAACATAATAAATATTGCGTTTTCGAAATGATTTCCTGAAATATGCAAAAATACAGACGTTTTTCATGTATTTTACGATTTTTGGCGAGATTTGCAATCGCATCGCGATTTTTTTTTCTACCTTGAATTTCGAATTAACGATGTACCTACTTCTGTAATTGGAAAAATAAATACATAGGCCAAACAGCGAGAAGCGTTAGTACGAGAATAAAAAAGCGCATATATGTATTTGAAATAATCATTCTTTCGATAGTCGTAAATTAAAATTTCACTCGATACATTGTAAAGTATCGATAATGAACAACTCAGAATTTGTACAAATTAAAAAAAATAATCAGAAAACACCATTGAAAGCCTTATAATAATACTTCCACGTTCCCTAATACTTCACCCCTTCTGTCAGTATTCTCGACCGAACAAAAATAGGTCCTAATAGGTTGAAAATACCTGTCCATATATCATTTAGATTAGTATTAATACACTTTGTGACGAGAGAATTGTTCCTCTCGAAACTTTAAAGTGGCGAGATCGTTAGACGTACAGTACGGGTGTAATAAAAAGTTTACATTAGCGAATATTAAAAGAATCACGTTGCACGACAAAGTAATTGCCATATTATCAAAAAATTTAAGGTTTATTCGAACGAAGGAATGCAAAAATTATGAAAAGAATGAAAAAAAAATCAGCCCAGATATATTTTTTTCAATTTTCAATTAACTACCTGAAGTTAAGATTCGACTCCGTCGGAGTTGTCTACTTGAGACTTTCTAGCCAGAGACTACTTTCTGTTGACATTTCTTTGAGAATTTCTTTTAGGAAAACACATTTACAAAAAAAAGGTTACATGTGCACACTGCTTCGAAAACGAAGTAAAATATTTTTAAACGATTGTTATTTACAAATGGTGTATCAGAGTAAAAAAAAAAGAAACAAAAATAATTAATCACTTCATTGCAATTTTCAGGCTCCCGAAGTGAAGTCATATGTGGGGTATAAAAACAAAGGCAGCAATATTAAAAAAAATGTTTTGAACGCAGTAACCTAATTTATAATGTACAAAATTCTAGATTTTATGTATCCTATGTCTTCCGAATTCATGTTTTCTATAAATTTATAGGCTATTGTTTACTCTTTTATTTAATTTGATTTATTTTCTTTTCGTTATATTCGTATTATGTTAAATTTTACTTTGTCACATAAAGAAAATATACTTAAACACATTATGTATTAAATTATACTTTTGTTTCCTTAAATAAATAATAATAAAAAATATATATACAAACGATACAATCTCGAATTCAGTACATTCTAAATTTGGAATGTTAAATAAAAATTTAGAATGTACTGAATTCGAGATGTTATACGAAAAATAGCCAATAAATTTATGAAAAACGTGGTTTTGGAAGAGATAGATACATAAAATCTAGAATTCGGTACATTCTAAATTAGTAATCCTCAGTAATAGCATTCAAAACATTTTTTAAACTTGTTGAGGGCCTAAAAATTCCAAAGCAACATATAGGCAAGGGCCGGAAATTTTCTGAATTTTTTGTGATTTTTCTTTTTACGAAAAAACCATGAAAACATGCGTAAATAAAAAAAAAACACACACATTCATATTATTTTATCGTAAGTGCCGAAATGCAATGATTTTTTTATCATTTAAGTAAAAAAATAATCTTTTTTTGAATTTCCATAATGTTGCCAGCGCAACATTTTCTGAAAAATAATAATAATCTTCTTCTGTGTGATATATTTTGTTGCACGGCACGGTACACGACGGGACATCGCACTCATAACACATAAATATGATACACTTTCACACACACACATATTTCAAATAAACGCAACAAAATTGCGTGTATTTTTGTTAATAAATCACTATTAGTATTCAATTGAATCATAAACCAACAAAAACTGACAAATATCGCAAAACATATCGTATATATTTGTATATACGTGTACAAATAAATCGAAAATCGAAAAAAATAAATCGTATTTCCCGCGCACATTGCGCGTGACCTTGACGATGGAATATTTGAATTTCGATTGCACAACACACGATCGGGGCGCCATCTATGACAATTCTATACGATTTTGACGGCAGAAAAACTTCTGTTTTGATTGTTGATTTAAAATATAATCCGTGATGTTTTTGAATTGAAAATGGAACGACAGGTCACAACAGGATTTCTCTATTGGGAAAAAATTACGTTTTTCAAATTCGATACGCGGCCGTCGATAAATAATTTATTTTGTGCCTGTCGGATATATCCGACGCGGCCCCTGGGGACAGTCGCGCTCCGTCGGATATATGCGACGCGGCCCCTGGGGACAGTCGCGCTCCGTCGGATATATGCGACGCGGCCCCAGGCTCATTAAATCCTCGATGACGAATTCAATTTTTTTTTAAATTGCTGCCTTCGCTTTTATACCACACATATGTAATTATATAGCGGAACAATGTAATAATGTTAACAACCATTTCGCTTAATCCGGTGCTATCCCACAGGGGGGACATCTATGTGCGATAGTGTTAGTACGAGCCTGCAAACTGCGGGTCCAGACAAGAGCGCACACCTCCGATTGAAATACGGACCCCGCCGCAGCCATTAACTGCGATTATAGTAAAATAATAATAATAATAATAATCAGGAGCATTGTTAAAGGTCGCGGAATGTAAACTGTTGTGTGATTAGCATCGGCGCAGTGCGGCTATACCTTGAACCGGGATAAACCTACGATAAGAATCACCTCTTCGCTGTGTGGACTAAGTTACGCACCTATAGGGAATGCAAATCGGATTTTGTTCCAAACCGGATTTTATGGATTAAAATAAAAGCACATGAAAATCGATGTGATTCAATCAAATGATTTTTTTTTTTTGTTATTTGGAATTATTCAAACTATGTATTATAATTAAATACACCCAGCATAATTATGATGTTATTCTTATTAAAATAATCAGTCTGTGACTCGCGCGCTGAGTAACGTTAATAGAATAATCAACAGCTACAAATTAAAAGAAACTCTGAAGAACAAAAATAAAGACAAACAGACTCCTTGTCAAATTATTAAACATAAACAAAAGTAAGAAAACAATTTAACTTCACTTAAATCAACATAAAAACAACGTAAAAAAACTATGCCATTTTTTGAGACAAAATGAGACCTCAAAAATAATAAGGCGTCTAAAGTGATGTCGTTTAACCTGCTGCGAATTCGGTTGCACATAACTCCTCAACGCTTGCAGGCGGAATGCACCGCTAACCTCCAGAGCCGACAGACTCGACACTCGCGAGACGCGCGAACAGCAAACTCGCTCGTTCCGATTTTTTTGTTAAAATTTCTTATCATTCAAATGATCCGGATTCGATTTTCAAATCCGGATTTGGAGGTCTAGTAAAAATGTGCGGATATCCGGATTTTTCGGATGACGGATAGTCCGGATTGCATTCCCTAAGCACCTATAATAGATTATTTTTCGACGGGTCGCTACCTATAGAATCTTACCACAACAACGCTAGTTAATGTTTTCCACTCGTATTATGCACTCCGCGAAAACACCTAATTCTTTCAGGCACTAACAACTATTATAGTACTCAATTTTAATTCCATTTCTTGCATGCCACCTAGTGAATAAGTAATAGTAAATAAGTTTTTTCTTTTCTAGCAGTAAGTTGTTTTGTAAGATAATAATTTTTCTGTGTAAAGCGCCCTTGAGGTGAGTATTCGCGAAAACGGCGCTATATAAGTTATCCAATTATTATTATTATTATTATTACACACATTAGGGTGTTCCGAATACTTATTCGTGAATGTAAATAAAGTGATGGTATTCGAGAAGGAGGAAAGTAAGACAGCGTGTGAAGACACTAGTGCGCAATGAATGTTTGGTGTTTGAGAAGTATGTTCGATAGAAGGGGAAACGCTGAGAAAAATATCGAGAGGAGGATGCTGCAGGGTATAAGGTGAACGGTGCTTTGAATACAATCATTTTTAACAGAAATATGTATACCGAGCGAAACTACTAGACGGTACACAATGGAACTCAGGTACCAACGCTGATGGAAGTGTGGTATGGAAGTGAAGCCTGGAGTTGGCAGAAGAGGTATGAAAGTAAACCCAATGCAGTGGAAATGAGGTCATTTTAAAAATCCATTTATAATAGAGTAACGACTGAACAAATAAGGAAATAATCTAAAGCAGATCTTAGGATACTTATAAAAAAAAAATGAAGTGTGTTATATTCAGGAACACATTTTTATCTTATAAAGTTCTGTGAAATTTAAAACCAAATTAATTAATCAATTAGAAAGACATGCAGAAAAATCAAATCCACGAAAAAATATTTGGCTGCTACCGGGATTCGAACCACGAATCTCCTCCTATCCTCCTTATCCAATGCCGCTATAGCGTAACTGGATAAGGAGGATATGAGCAGATCCGTGGTTCGAATCCCGGTAGCAGCCAAATATTTTTTCGTGGATTTGATTTTTCTGTATGTCTTTCTAATTGATTAATTAATTTGGTTTTAAAAAAATTGTCGCTCAGGTGGTTTGACTATGTTGAATGAATGAATATGAGGAAAGAATGGTAAGAAAGATATAATAATTTCGTTGTCTGTCTGTCGGTCAGTAAATTTGTAAAAGTCTGTAAAACTTGCTGGAATTAAAACTTTAGATAATGAGAGTTTGACACGCAGAGGTCGAAATTACACGGTCTTACATTTTTATATTATTTTATTACATTTAGTTTTAGGTTTAAATGAATAGTCCATTAAAAAAAAGGGTTTTCTATTCATGAATTTTCAGCTTCAAAATTCTTAAATTATTATGTCCCGTGATTTTTCACGGGTTTACGGCTAGTGTACGACGTAAGTACTGAAGGTGCCAGAAAGAGAGGGCGACCGCATAAAACGTGGCTCGACCAGATTAACCAGATACTAGAGGATGGTCCGGTTAGGAGCCTCAATAATCGTCGAGTTTGCATGGGAAAATGTACGAATGTGGATGGATGAGGCGATTGTTACGTCAGGACAGAGTAGTATTGCGCTCCATCCTCTCTGCCTATCCCCGCGGGGAAACAGCGTGAAGGTAGGTTCTTGTTTTTATTAGTTTTAATTCTATATTTTTTCATTCAGTCCACAATTGATAGCGACGATTCAGTCGGTATCACCGCTCGTTGCGCGGAAAAACACATCATTAAAATAAGAATGCGCATAAATCAATAAAAATTTCAACAAACAAAATGATATTCCGATTTCTTCTGGAAATCGAATCACGAAATTCGAATTAAGATTGTTTTTATTTTCAAACGTGGAATATTTTCGCGCACCTCTAACCCGCGCGCAAATCCGGCCAATGGCGGGCCGAGGCGGCGAGAATCGGGCGCGCGCGATTGGTTCTCTGACCCCGAGGACCTCCGTATCGGCGACTGGCGAACAAGATAAAATAACAACGGGGGTCACCAGTCAAATTGGGACGATTGTCAAAAAATAACAAAATAAATAAACAGAATTTAACGCTACACAAGATGGCGTCACGCTTCATAATATTGTGCAGATGGAAGACAATGTTATACTAAATTGTTTTTAGAGGCAAATGTCTTGTGTTTCAGAGTTTTGAGGATGTACTTCTTGTTATTATTTATTAATAATGCGCGCCTAGAATTTGGCTTTTATATCATCAAAAAATGAAAGAATATCAAGATAAATGCAATAAATAATACATGAAGTATGTATGTGGAGAAACTATAAAATAGAAGATTAGTAGATTTGTTGTTTATTTGTGTGTAGTGTACGAGCATTATTATATCAACCGAGCTATATTGATTACCCAGGCAGTGTAATCTATCCATCCATCCATCCATCCTCAGCGTTACAACCCATGGTGGGGGTCCTAGCTGCCTCCAAGAAAGTCCTCCATGCTGCTCTGTCGCTGGCTGCCATTTTCCAGTTTTGCTGCCGCAGGGCCCGGCAGTCCCCAACGACACCATCTAACCACCGAAGTTTTAGTCTTCCGACACTTCTTCTGCCCATTGGGTCATTAAACAATACCCTTTTTGGGGGCTCCAGATCACCCATAAGGTGTAGATGTCCCAGCCAGCGCAGTCTGTTAATGTTGATGAACTTGACTACGCTGACGTCCTGGATAGAGGTCATAGAGCTAGTGTAATCTATGTATAGATGAAATTCACAATGTAGTTAGTGCGCTGGGTTAACATAAAATAGCTCGCCCTGTCGTGAAACCGACCGCCCAGGTACTCTGTAAGTAATCATAGGAGAGTCTATCATACCGTTAATAATTTTATGCAGACAGATTAAATCATTTACAGGATAGCTTCGCTAAGTTAAGTACACTCATTAAAAAATCATAATCATTTATAATTTGTGAATCTTAAAAATTTATGTTAAACCCTTTCGATCCTCAGTGAATGAAATTTATAGAACGGCGACCATTGAGTGGAATTATATTATAGATTGCTACGAACAAGAGCTGTGTATAGAGTCACAAATGTACTGTATGTATAGTAGGGTGGGCCAAAAATTTTTTTTTCATTTTTTAAGGGGCACATCGATAAAAAGGTGCCAGATGGTCTCAAATTAACATATGTAAAATATCATTCCATTCTGATAAGTCTCTCTGCCTCCGGATTGATGACGATTTTTCTTTTTTTCGAGATATGTTCTCATTAGGATTCCAAACCAATAAACGTAACTTTCTTCAAGCATAGACAATGTATATAATGATTGCGAGTGTGAGGGGTTAGTGGGTTCAATGTGGGAGAGTCGAGGAACACCTAGGGCGTACGTGCGCCCTGTTCACGTATTTAGTCAGTATCAGTATAGCTCTGGCCGCAATTACTCGAGGTTGTGTCGGGCTCGTTTTCCTTTTTTCTAGTATGGTTCGTACACGTCAAAAGCAGATATGTCCGTTGTTTGGTGATTCAAGTGATATTAAAAGTAATATTTTACCAACCTATGAAGATGTTGTAAAGTTCTGAGTGGAATTGGCAAAAGCTAGAACGTGATAATGAAAGTAATAATGAACCCACTTACTTAGGAAATAGAGAATAATGTCGTTGCAAAAATTGAAGAAATATAGTCAAGAGCTTCTATTCCTACTATCCAAAAAAAACGACGTTGAAAAGGTATCATCTGAAATTCAACAATCTTTGAAAAACCACCCTCAAATACCAAAGAAAAAATTAGAAGAATTTCGCCGTACCAGTTAAATATTCTTTGACATTTCGTATTGTAAGTGTAAGAATATTTACGAATGCATTTGCATTTGCTCCAGCTTCTGGCACATCGAAATGTATAATTTTTTTTTTAAATCAGAAATATCTACGAAGTCTTTGGTGGCTGTTGCATATGATGGAACTAATGTGAACGTTGGTAAATATGGAGGTGTCGTACATCTGCTTGAAAACAGATTAGGTAAATCGTTGCAGTGGATTATCTGCTTACTTCATATGAATGAAGCACCGTTTCGGCACTTATTTCTACATATTGATGGTGGTTCATCGGGACCCAAAACATTTTCAGGGAGAATCGGTAAAGATCTAGAAGTATGTGAAAAAAGGCCCATTGTTCGATTTCAACGTATTTCAACAGAGTTTTCTGTTCAAGGTATTAGCACTGACCAAACATATATAAATAAGTATTATACCTTATATTTATTCTGAATAGTCTTAGCGATTTCAACAGGCATGTTTCATAAGGATTTAGTTAACAAATCGCCAAAATGTCTCACGCCCGATAGCTAACTCATCCTAATCGAATTCTGTGTTTGTATGTTTTAATGGAATCTCTTTCTAAAAACTTGGTAATTCTTGCTACGTATTTCGTCAAGGCTTACGCCCCAACATGGTTTGCTATAAAAATTCACCCTTCCTTTAAAGATCGAGCACGGCACCTGTTCAAACTCGTCACTGCAACAGGATAGTCCACAGAACCGAAAGCCATAATAGAATCTGTAATTCAATGAAACAGTTACTTCGCACTCCCTGAAAATTTATCAATCGCAATGCTGACTGACTTGTTTCAACTACCTACTATAAAATTGGATGCATTGTTTTACACATATCTCATTGACTGGCAGGAGAATATATCCGATCCTTGTCATCATCATCATCGTCATGTCATCAACATCAATATTGAAATCCATACCTGACGAAAACATCCAACTGTTTGTCGTTCAAAAAGCAGAAAGAGAACTCTCATTACTACGCCTGCCATGCCGCAGGAAAGCCGTTGAAAGGACAGTCAAGGCTGTGACAGAAGCTTCAGTCACATTGTGCAAAAAATCTGAGAGAGAAGGCTTCATAAAAAACAAATATTATCTCGGAAAGCCACGCCGAAATTCGATAATATGAAGGATTTTTCGGCTGTTTCAAACATTATAAAAAATAATAATATTAATACCATTTTTGTAAACATTTACTTGTAATAAATAAATTTAACTCGTACAAGTATATTTCGTTTTATTATTTAACTTTTTATGCATTTTTTAACTTTTTAAATCTTGTTGTAAAGACTCGTTAAAAATGAGATTTTTTTCCGAAATATGTGTTCTTTAAAGTCAATCCGGAGGCAGAAGATCATATCCTATTGTAATGAAATTTTATAAGTAAGCTAAAAACATCATTTAGCACGCTTTTCTTGATGTGCCTAATAGAAATCATAAAAAAAAATTTTCTTCATACAACGGTGGCCCACCCTAATGTATAGACCTGAAATTTTTGACTGTTCTCAAAATATAGCCGAGACATTTCAACGCTTTGTGGGTTATCTCGGTTATCAAAACAATACACCAAGATTTTTTATTAACGCTAATTTACTTGGAATTATATTGGTCCATTGTGTATTGAAACAAGTATATTTTTGTAAAACTGACGATTTTGATATTTAATAAAGCAATTGCGTTATTATTAATTTATAGATACTTCTCCTAGTGCTTGCCCGGTTATCGAATGCCAGCGATCGTGTTGGCGATCATTATCGCTGCAGCTTCAAATATTTGGACAGTGGATTTCCCCAATCTTTGTCTCAGATGGTGCACCGATTATTGGTCCTCCGACAGTTCGTCCCGTCCCTTGATCCCTCTGTCGGTTGATCCCTTACACATTGTTCCCCCGGAATTCGATTCCCTGCACTATTCCCCCAAAGCTTCCTCGAGTATTTTTATTCATACATACCAGCATCCGTGATTGTGATAAATATGTAGGTATGTCATATATTTAAATAGGATGAGAGCAAATTCATCTAAATATTGCTATTGTATGAAATTACAAATATATTTATTTCACTGTTTATTTAGTCCATATTTTATGTTATATGGCCTAACACACGATCTACATTATTTACAGATACAAAACATATTTCACCGTATTCTGAAAATAACAATATTTCTATTTCTGTATCTTGACAAATAATGCCGTCAACGCTGTCGTTTTAAGTTTGACAGATTTGAAATTAATGAATTAAATCAATTAGAAATCTCATTATTCATAAATTGTGAATAACTTAACGTTTGTTTACATTTTAGAGCTTTCTGATTGATTGAATTCGTTAATTTCAAACCTGTCAAACTTAAGACGTCAACATTGACGGCATTACAATGTTATACAACAACTGTCAAAATGCAGAAATAGGAATATTGCTATTTTCAGAATACGTTCCATTGTAGTAGATATGTCGCAGCCATCTGGTTAAATTAGCCAGGTAATTGGACGCCTAGGTATTTAACGCCGGCATCCAATTGGATGCCTAGGCCAATAGTTAATTGAACTAGAATCACTCAACGTGTAACAACTTGGCGTATTGAAAGTCAGCCCTTTGAAGATGACTGACCAAGACAGCTAAGTTATTCAAATCTAACCTAACCGAATCTAACCTAACCTAACCAAACATCACAAATTCATCAATATCCAATTTAAGTAAATGATTACACGACGTTCATCCATCTGGTTAAACGTTGCGCTCAATGACTTGGCTGGTTGTCCTTCAGCCATTTAATTGGATGCCGGCGTTTAATGAACGGCCTAGGCGTCCAACTTAGGGCCGGTTGTTTCAAGTTCTCCACCAATCAGACGATCCGTTTTCGTAAAAATCTATGCTTTAAATGAACGCTTACTTTAATCCAACTTGAAACAACCGGGCCTATCTGGCTAATTTAACCAGATGGCTGCGATGTATATATATGTATAATCATTAATCATTAAAAAAAATTCGTAGTAAACTTTTTGCAATCCAGTTTACATTCTTTTATATTCACTGCATTTTGTATTTTTTTCGGTAGGTTGTCGAAGATTTTAAGTCCTTTTTTTTTTGTACATCAAACAATTTTGTGTTTTTATATTTAATATTATTTAGATTTTATTATATTTTATTCAGATTTTAGTATTTAATAATATTCTGCCAGATAAATATTTAATTAAGTTTTTTTCTCAAATATATGTTTAAATAAAAGTCATGCTTCAATGTTCTCACTACACGCGCCTTCTTCTGAGTAGATCAAAATAAAATATGTTTCTTCTAATACTCCCGTCACAATTATTATTACTAGCAATGAAGAAGAACCACACCTTACACTTCTCACCCAGTTTGACATTTTTTTGATGCTAAAACGGTTAACCTCACTAAACCGTGACACTCAAGTGAGTGTAAGCGGCACGGCGAAGCGACCACACAATATCTCTTCACTATCTCTAGGTGCATGATGATGGGCGAAACATGTCTTATTTATATAGGTTAAACAAAATAAATGTACAATTATACGAACATAATTAAATATACTGTAAAGAAAAGAAAAAGAAACAAAATTAAAATGGCAAATTACTGGAAATATATAAGTACATACGTTATGAGATGAAAATATTGGCTACTGCTAGGTCGTGAAGGCGACTATAAAACAAATGTCTATTAAATTTTAAAATTATATAAGTACTTACATTAAATAATATTCTTCACGATGAAATTCACAAAGTGTACAGTGAAGCGGTACCCGGAGACCGTTCTATGAGCAAAATCTCGAAAATCTACTTACTTATAGCTCTATATATGGGGATTGAACACAAGTTGTTCTTCACAATATTCAAGGCTATACACAACATGGCCCCTCAATATATTAGCAAATTCTGCGCAAATAATAGAGAACTAACACGTCCCATCAACATACAATACAATAGTTGAAATAAATCGCGTCCACAAACTTTAGCTGGAAGTTGTGGATTATACTACTAAATAAGCTATAATTTAACTATAATTTTAACCATCAATTCCATTTTTTTTGCATTTCATCCAGTATATAAGTAATAGTAAATAAGTTTTGTAGCCAGTAACTTATTTTGTAAAATAATGAAATGAAATTATTAATTTAAATAGTTATATTTTATATAGATAATTTAAAACATTATTACTTTTATGAATTTTGATTAACTATTTAAAATACATTATTTTAGCATTTTAGTTCTGCTTTTTGCATTGCTTTATGCATCATTATGTTGTTTAGTATCTAGTGAACCAAGAATTGCTCGCCTAGCTACGAATTATCTGCTGCCAATCATCACAATCTCAGTGAAAATACAGATTTATCTCATCTCAAGTAACTGATCAGAAAATGACATTACGGTGACTGACAAACGACGGTTCAAGATATCAGTCTTGCATCGAATGCCCGCCTAAAACATTGTCAAACAAAACAGCCAACTAAAAATTTGTTTGAGAATGTCCTTGCTATTTTAATGGAATCTAATAAAGGTGTTTTTAGAACTGCTCGCATGTTTGCCTGTATCGACGCAGGTTATTCTAGCGAGACATGTACAGTATCAATAGTTATGCAAAAATAATTTTATAGATATAAAAATAGTAACCCATAAAAACCAAGTTTTTATTATACTCCCTTGCTTTGTAAAATATAATAACAATTAAAGACGAATTAAAACATATAACACAACACTAAACTTACAGTAATTTAATATATTTCTAAAATGTCAGATGTTTTGAGCTTTGATAAGACACTTCATGTAGTGAAGCACCTATTATGTATACCGACGGAGTAATTCAAATTTAGAAAATATTCCGCGACGTTATCGGGCTAAATCAAACATTCGTAAAGATTCCAATTTGAAAAAACTATTAAAAAATTGAAAAATCCAAAATTATACTATAATTATTATTATTTTTTAACGAAAATTTGAAAGATCTTCTTGATCGTCGCCACGAGTCTGCTTGCAAAGTTTCAGCTCGATTGGATCACGGGAAAAGGGTCAAAAATCGATCCAAAGTTTTTGTTGGCGGCAAGCAAGCAGACGCCACGAGGGAGTAAAAATGGAATTAAAAGTTTTATCGAAGCGCTTCAAGGGCGTGGCACCACCGACCTGATTATTGTATCCCGTGTTCGTGTTTATTATTTGATACGTTTATACGGAAACTGGTGCGTAACATTGAAATGAAATGTCAATTTCTTTGGAAATGCATGCATCAGCTGGATTTTATAAACTGAATACTGGAAATGAATAAGTATTTTATAGTTTTTAGTATTAAAATGACTAACCACGCGAGGCACCGGCGTGTAATAGTGTTGAAAAATTTATTTGTAAAAGACTATATAAAAAACTAACCCATAAAAATCAAGTTTTTATTATACTCCCTATCTCATTGAAACAGGTTTTGCGCCTGCTCCACGCGTCGGGGCTCGAAAATTAAACAATATATAAATAGTTAAAATTTCGAAAAATACAAAATTGTACTACAATTATTAATTTTTTAGATCGTTTAAAAATTTTAATAATAATTTCAATATTTATTGACGGCATTAAAAGCGAAAGACAAAAGTTCGCCCGCATATCAAAACTGTCGAATGTCGGTCTGTCCGTAACTCGCTGGAATCAGGCTGGAATTACAACAACGTGTCAATCAGCGCGCGACTTGGGTTACACGCAAGGGTAGTTATTAATTATTTTTCATGGGTTTATGACTAGTATGGTACTGTTATCATAAATTACACGGTAAACGGAGCAATCTGTCGTGCAATTAACAAAAAAAGAAATCATACTATTCAGATTTTAATGTACATAAATATAAATGCAAAAAAAAAACAATTTTCACAACAAATAGACGAATAACGCGTTACCGAATGCAGTTTTTTTAGTTCCTAGTTGAAATATTAGAAATGAGAAGATTTTAAGAAATGCTTGTTGCAAATTGAGAAGATTGAAGATGTTAAAACCGCTGCACGAATACAAAAGCGCACGGATTTCAAGGTCCACCATGTCGGACGTGGACACGGAAAGATATGGAACAATCAGATAAACCTGTTCGAGGACGAACGCGGCAGCAGCAGACCATGTACGTAAGTGCTTAGCAAGAAATGTACATTTACTTTTTTGCTTTTTTATTCAGGTCTACAACACCACCGTTCAGCAGGCCAGCATAAATACTGTCATACAGTCCACACACGACACCATTCGTAAGTAACAAAATATAAATAATTAGTGTATATTATAGATATCTCACAGAGACGAAACTGTATTAATTATGGGAAAGAAGGTATAGAAGTCATTTGGATGTACACAGGACTTATGACCTGTCTTTTTATTGTTGGCTTAAGTGATCACTTTACACAATTGTAACATTCGCCATTTCCATCCATGATAGAATATACCATGCTTATTCATTTTTTGGAAGTTGTATATATGTTCAAATTGCGTGGAAAGCTTTCATATATGAGTTGTAAGCGCCTTTTCCATGAGGCCTGTACAAAGCCATTTTCATTCCCCTAAATCCCCACTGACTATCATGGGTGGAAATGGCGAATGTTACAATTGTGTAAAGTGATCACTTAAGCCAACCATAAAAAGACAGGTCATAAGTCCTGTGTACATCCAAATGACTTCTATACCTACTTTCCCATAATTAATACAGTTTCGTCTCTGTGAGATGTCTATAATATACACTAATTGATTAATAATGTCTCTGTGACATAAATCCACCACTGTTCTGAAAGATTTGAACAAACTCAAAATATTCTGAAAATATAAATACTCCACAAACTCACAATTCTCATGTTCATAGCCAAAGAGCGCAAATAATGTCTAAATGTTCCAAAATATAAGAAAACAGCCACACAACACCATTACGCTTGTATAGGTGTTAATTTTTTCAATAATTTACTAATGAATGTCAAAACTGAAGAACAATATATCTGCTAAATTCAAGAAATACATAAAACAAATAGAATAAATAATACATAATCAAAACAAAAAATAGTTAGAATTTAAAAAATAACTATACTCCGAAAATAATTTGTATACTTGATTAACTAATATTTATTTTACGATGTTTATATTCCTCTACACTGTACCATTTATTGATTTATATATACTTATCATTCACGCTCTATAATTATGCATCATGTACCTATTCCTGTCCCCAAACACAAATTTTAACTTTTTTGGGGACAGTTAAACAAGTATAAAAAAATGTAATATATTAATCACTGTAGCATGTATTTATTTTATTTTTAATAAAGAATTTTAAAAAAAAGTGCAACAGTTTATCAGGGAAACGATTCGACGTTAAGTGAGTGAATCGGCCGTATTCCGAAAACAGCAATATTGGAATCTTAAGATTGTTATCCCAACACTTAATAGACGAGAATAAAAAAAAAAATCAACGAGACGTAGGCATACGTCGGTGTTCGTCGTACTTAAATAAGGAGATTTGGATATTTTCACATATCTCTCTCAAAGTAAATATCTTTATTTGCGGTATCCGATGTCTGCAATGTTTTTAGAAAGGGAATTGATTTCTTCGTTACCTATCGCAAACGTAATCTCACAATTCTCATGTTTCGACTAAAATTATATAAAATAAGCGCTAATGCTACATTTAAAAGCCTATAGAAAAAATATTATTTCATATGCACTTATTAATTTCTTCTCCCACAGAGAGCGTCCCGATGTAAAATTATAGCGAAATTGTCATGGGTCGCGTTGGACTCGTATTTATATTTTGACGTTTGACAAAAAACCATAGTGTGTTATCTTCTCTCTGAAGTAGAAACTGAAAGAGACGAGCAGCGACGTACACTTACGTCTCGTTTATTTATTTTTTATTCTCGTCTATTAAGCGTCGGGATAATAACAGACTTGAGATCCCAATGATGCTATTTTCAGAATACGGCGGACGGGGCGTGACGGAAATCCCGAGGACGCTCAGAAGCCTGTCAGACGGCTGCGGCTGGGGAGTAGCGAAGGGAAAAACTTCATTTCAAAAAGAAGACTACAACACACACACGTTCACCAGTTTGAAGACTACAAAGTGTACACTACAATTGTAGTACTACGTGAAATGAAGTGAAGTAAATGAAGTGAAGTAATGAAGTAATTGTAGTATTAATGAAGTGAAGTAATGAAATGAAGTAATTGTAGTATTAATGAAGTGAAGTAATGTAATGAAGTGAAGTAATGAAATGAAGTAATTGTAGTATTAATGAAGTGAAGTAATGAAATGAAGTAATTGTAATAATAATGAAGTGAAGTAATGAGATGAAGTAATAGTGAAGTAAATTTTTAAATGAAATGAAGTATTTTTCCCCAAATAAAAATTTAGCGAGCTAAAAAAAAGAAAAAAAAGGTCGCCAGACAGATTTCTTCGTTCGGTTCCAAAAAATTTTCAAACCATGGGGGGGGGGGTTGTTACAGTTTCCAGAAAATTCTTCATATATCTACATCAACTTTCCAAAGATTTCACGTAAAAAATACACTATTTAAAATGTGTTTCTCATACTTTCGATAACTTTGAAATGTATGTACTTTGTAGTGTTCGCTTTGAAATGAAGTGTACTATTTGAAGTTTATGCTTTCAATAACTTTGGTGTTTGTAGTTTGTAGTGTGCACTACACATCAAAATGTGCGAAGTGTGCACTTCAATGTAGTGTAGTACTACATTGTAGTAGTGAGTACAGAGCGGACCCATCACTACTGGGGAGAGAGGAACCAGCGAAGGGCGTCTGGTCCGCGCGCGGTGCGCGTTGTGCGTGAATTTCCCCACAATCCTGTGCCGGGTCCCTGGGGACCGCCCCGGCAAACCGGTTCCGCCGGAGGAGTGCCCTTACCGAGTTACTCCCAAACCGCGCCACCCTCCGCGCCTCGCCGCGCGCCCGGTCCCAGCCGGCACCGCGCGCGCGCCTACTACTTGTCGGCACAGCGCGCGCATACACGCGCGGAAAATCCTAACCTTCAACAATATATATACAGGGTTATTTGGAAAACATTAATAACCTCGCAGGACCATATTCCTGCCTTGATTATGAGTCGAAAATGTTCAAGCTATTATGACCTAATATCAATAGTTATGGAGATATGCGACATCAATGTTTGCATTTTTTCCAATATTTCTGACTTATTTTTTGTACAACGTTAGACTATCATTACAGTAACATATATCGAATATGAAAAATTCATTCCCTTTAATACAAATCAAATAAAGAAATAAAAACCTTCGAATTCCAATTGGAAAACACGATTGAAATTTTTTCAGGGTTTTTATCATTTTATTTAACTTGTATTGAATGAAACGAATGAATTTTTCTTAATCGATATGAGTTACCGGAATGATAGTCCAACGTTTTACAAAAAATAAGTCAGAAATATTGAAAAAAAATGCAAACTTTGATGTCGCATATCTCCATAACTATTGATATTAGGTCATAATAGCTTGAATATTTTCGACTCATAATCAAGGCAGGAATATGGTCCTGCGAGGTTATTAATGTTTTACAGTAACCCTGTCTTATCTAAGAAGAGACCCCCGTGTTTCCCTATCCTCCGCCAATAAGTTTTCTCCACACCGCCACAACCACCCCCGGTGGTTATGGTGGTCGGATAGCCCTTGGGTGTCACAAGTCAAAATTGCGATTTTGTGGGTTGGCTTTGCGTGGTAGGGAGTGGGTGACTAAAACTTGCTTTCTATCACCTTGTGTTCTAAGTGAAGGCCTCAATACTTCAGATTGTTTCAAAATAGGGCGCGGGCAGTGCTCGACTGTTGTCGGTGAAGTCTAGAAGGTTTATCGACACACCTTCTCTAAAAATATTCGTCGAAGGAAAAATTCTATAAAATTTCCGAAAGTTCTAGCTAAAGTTCCTCAACTGAAGTGGCGTAATGTTCCCTTGTGTATATATAAGGTTGTCGTCCTGTACATTCAATAAAATTTCTTCGAAAGTACTGGGATGTGTTAGAATGTTCTAGGAAAGGTTCAGCGAAAAGTTCTTGATATCGACGCAACCATATCAAACAGTGTACTTACAAAATCTACCTGACGTTGCAAGACCGCGATGGCATAGCCTAGTAGAAATTATAAAAACACACTCGACTTGCATGTCACTAGCTTGCGAAATATAATAATACACATCCCAAAATTTAAACAAAACTTTTCTGCCAAAGACAATCTAATTCAGATATTCCCAAGCTCCATAGCTACGAATAACTCATACCTTTAGTTCCTTACATTGAAATTGGCGTTTAAGTATGGGAGGCAAAACATAAAGCCGATTTTTTTTTTATTATAATATATTTATTTAATCAAAGTATGTACCATTGCTATCTATGCACTTTTGCCATCTCATAGGTAGTTCATCGATCCTTTACTAAAAAAACCATTCGGACGGGAATCAATAAAATCTTTGAAGGCGGTTTGGACTGCCCCATCGGAGTTGAATTTTTTCCTTTGCAAGACGTTATCCAAATTTCGAAAAAAATGGTAATCTGTTGGGGCAAGGTCCAGAGAGTACGGTGGATGTCTTAGACATTCCAATTGAAGCTCCTCTAATTTGGTAGCCGTCTGTTGTGCAGTGTGTGGTCTAGCGTTATCATGAAGCAGTGGCCTAGAGCGATTAACCAGCCTCGGTTGTTTAGCAGCTAGCTTTTCCATCATGGTTTGCAGTTGCTGACAATATAGACATCTGCCGTAATCGTCTGGCCAGATTAAGAAAGCTGTAGTGAACGACACCAGCACTAGTCCACCAAACGCTCACAAGTAACTTTTTTGGAGTCAATTTTCGCTTGGGGCATGGTTTGGCTGGTTCGGCAGGGTTCAGCCATTGCGATGAGCGCTTCCGATTATCGTACAGGATCCACTTTTCATCACAGGTAATGATTAGATTTAAAATCCCTTCATTATTGTGCCGGTTGAGTAATGCAACGCAGCAGTCAACGCGCGTTTGTTGATTTGCTTCACTCAATTCGTGAGGTACCCACCTATCAAGCTTTTTCACCTTACCAATTTGCTTCAAGTGGATTAAAACAGTTTTATCACTAACATCGCAGCCTGCAGCTAACTCGGATGTGGTTTGCGATGGATCCGCTTCCACAAAAGCCTTCAATTCTTCATTATCAACTTTGGTCTCCGGCCGTCCACGGGGCTTGTTCTGCAGGTCGAAATTTCCAGAACGAAAACTTTGGAACCAAAAACGCACTGTGTTTTCGCTTGTGCGGACAGCCGTCAGCCATACATATCATTAATCCTCTCGACCGTTTCTTGCAGCACTGGTGCCACGGTGGACTCGTACTCGTAAATAACGCGATATTTCAAGTTTTTCATTTTGTAAACTGAGTGACGCAAAGAAAAAAACAATTGAAGAAAAAACAAATGAATTATAATTTTCAAAACACAAATACATGAGTAAATAGCTGTATAAATTTGGATTTGGAATTCCTAACCAAAGAGAAGATATGTGAGATCAAATTTGCCAGTACGGCAAAACGCCAATTTCATATGTAAGGACCTAATATTTAGTGAAAATATTCAAACAGCAGTAATACCAAAAATTTCAAAGTAAACCTATTTAATGTTCTATTCAAAATGTGTAGAGGAACACTGAAAAGATGTTAATGGAAATTATAAAATAAAACTGTCTAATAAAATGAGTGAAATTTTGTTGAAAAATGAAATATTTAACATGCCTGTCTAGTTGGGCAGTTACATATTTTATTGTATGAAAAATATATTTAATGTCGGCTAGGCTAGGTTCAAGTGTTACTCGGGGGTCGCGGTAGCGAGCCAAGTAAAAGTAAAAAGCGAGGGTTGTAGGTCATATACTGCAATAAAAGTATAACATTTTTAGTGAGAAGGATTTGCTGCTGTAGATTTAGCTGCTGACGGAATGCTTAAAATGGAATTCAATTTGCAAACGATTGACATCTTCTGGATGAAGAGAAGCGAAAAGAAGAATATCCAGAGTAGGAAAGAGAAGCTTTAAAATTGTTAGTGCCATTCGCCACTTCATGTGAACTAGCGTTCTCATCAATCGTAAATATAAAAACTCAGAAGAGAAAGAGGCTTCAATTAGAAAATGATTTGAATGTTAACGTTCACAAAAGGACAAAGCTAGGGAATGGTCTTTTTGGGAAGGCTAAAGAGTTTATAATATTCGATATAAATTGTATTAAAGCTATAGGTCGACCACAATCAAAAGACCATTCCCTAGCTTTGTCCGGTAAGAAGAAAGCGGGGGAAAGTTGCCTGGCAAGCCCGTATTACGAGCCTCAATATGAAATTCCAAATAAATATATTATGTTTTGTAGATTAAAAAAGGTTACTTACTTACTAGAAAAACTTCTTTTGTGTTCATTTTTTGCATCCTAACAACACACATATTTTTTGCGCACATTCTTTTGAATGCGGTCCAGCTATAGAGAGTTTATAATATTCGATATAAATTACTTTAATGAAAGTCCAACGTCCAATAGAAGATAGGTCGGAAATATTATTTCAAAAAGCAAACTATCAGGACGTTTTTTGTACATTTTCGACGATAGTTTAAGTAGGCACCTAGAAAGTACTGAAAGAAAGTATATACATAAAGAAAACCATAACGATAGAATTCTTTATAGTTATTTTGTCGCTTTTTTCGTAGTCGAATTCATCAGGCTACTATGAAACGATGGTGCCCCTGAAATGTCGCCCGAGAGGTCGGCTGGCTACGACAATGTCGACCCACGGAAGACTAAAAAAATCTATTATCATATTCTGAAGACCGTGAAAATCGACGGTTGTGTACATGAATAACACATCCATGTTTATAATTTATAATCATATGGTAATGAAACTAATTCTAGACGATCATCATGTAAATGTATTCAGTAAATCAAATTGGTGTCACCAGGCGGGTCTGCAGGTCCACCTTTTCGGTAATTTTTGAGGAGATTTGAATTGATTCTCATTAATTTAACAATAATATTCCAAGACAAAGAATATTAAGATGAGGAGGAGCATAGAACAAATAGAGACTAGGATCCAGCGACCGCCAGACTTACTTTATAGCTATGAAATATTTTCTGTACAAGTATAATATAGTAGGTAAGAAGGTTTGGATATTATGACATTTGAGTTCTGAGGATTTTGGCAGATAAGAGGTAATACAGGTACAAAAAAATGTCTAAGTAAAAGGAAACCACAACCAAAGTACTATTTACACATGATAGAGTGTAATGTTATTTACATTCTGGTATAGTGGTTTCCTGACGAAGAGACGGGTGAGTCCCGAAACCGGTAGACTAAAAATCTCAGTAACTGGTTATATACCAATATAACACACATTTTTTTTTATATGCCTGAACACAAATTTAATACTTTTGATATCAAAAATATTAATAATATATTTTCTTCGTTCAGTATTTCCTGCACCATTCAATAAGGATACATCCGTTATTGGTTTTAATATTATATAGATAGATTTTGGAAACTAGAATTTTTGACAGGCAGAACCGATTATTTTTCTTTTTTCATTCTCTCCTATTTAAGCACAGTTTCCTATCCTGTAAAATATTTAAAAAGGTGAAACATTTTTCACAAAATTATCCCCCGAATCTAGGATAACCTGAGTGAATCCATTTCTGGCGTATATCCACCTAAATATCATGTTTGGAAAACAAACTGAAATTACCAAAGCGTATGAGATTATCGTCGCTTTTAGAATCAGACAGTCGAGTCGGTCAAAATAATCATAAAGTCACATTGAATATGACGGGTCATCCAAAATTATGCCGTTTTTCTATATTTTTCATTGTTTCAACAGGAGCAATGCGCTGTCGCCATCGAGGTTACGGTTCAGTAGCTCTTCAATTTGACTTTCACGGTCTCGATGAAGTATTTGTATTTACCAAAAATGGTTTTGTCTCCAAGGGTTGTTGAGCTACAGATCGATGAAAACAAATAGGTATCTTCTTTACAAGTTCGATGGCTGCTGAAATGCTACACAAGCGATTCGAAGCCCTTTTTTTGGTGCAGCGATTTTCATCAGTCTGGAACCTCCACCATCAAGCCTTTCCCTTTCATATATATATAAAGAAACCCGTGTTTCCCTATCCGCCAAGGTTTCTTCACAACCAGATACTGCCAACCCCTGGTGGTTATGGTGGTGGATAGCCCTCAGTGTCCCATTAAAAATGTGCGTGTTTGGTGTGGGTGGCTGAGCGTGGGTGGGAGTGGGTGACGAAAATGTGCATTTTAGCACATTGTTTTGTTATGGGAGGGCCGCAAATACTTCAGATTATTTCAGAATGGGCCCGCCGACTGTTTTGTTAAATCTAGAAGGTTCCGGAAAAATCCGCTCTAGAAAGTTCCGGAAAGAGAACGTTCTAGAAAATTTCCAAAATTTCTATAAGGTTCCAAACTAAGCGGCGAAGTGTGCCGGTGAGTCAAGAATGTTTCAGAATGTCCAGTAAAGCTCTAGAAAGTTCTGGAAGGGGAGTGTTCTAGAATATTCCCGAAAATTCTATAAGGCTCCAAACTAAGAGGTGAGTCGAGAAGGTTCCAGAACATTTGATAAAGGTCCATAAAATTCTGGTGGCGGAGTGTGTCTGTGATTCTATAAGGTTTCAGACTGTTCGATAAAGTTCAAGAATGGAAGAAGAACGTTCTAGAAATTTATTAAAAGTTCTATAAGCTTCCTACGTGAGTCGGTGTGTCCAGAAGGTTCCAGAACGTTCATAAAGGTTTTCGAATGCTTTGCAAGTTTCTGGAAGCACAAAGTTCAAGAACATTCTATAAGGTTTCAAACTGAATGGTGGAGTGTGCCGGTGAGTCTAGATGATTTTAGAATGTTCGATAATGCTTTAGAAAATTCTGGAAGGAAAAGGTTCTAGAAGATTCCCGAAAGCTCTATAAGGTCACAAACTGAGTGGCAAGGTATGTCAGTGAGTCTAGAACAGAAAGTTCATGATGTTTCTCGAATGCTTTAGAAGGTTCTGGAAAAAAAAATGAGGTTCTATAAGATTCCAAACTGACTGGCGGAGAGTGTCGGTGAGTCTAGAGATTTTAAAATGTTCGATAAAGCTGTAGAAAGTTCTGGAAGGAGATCATTCTAGAATATTCCTAAAAAATCTATAAGGTTCTAAATTGAGTGCGGAGTGTGTCAGCGAGACTAGAAGATTCCAGAACGTTCGATAAAGCTCTAGAAAGTTCTGGAAGGAGAAAGTTCTGGAAGGAGAACGTTCTAGAAGATTAACGAAAGTTCTATAAGGTTCCAGATTAAGTGACGGAGTGTATCTGAGACTCTATAAGGTTCCAGAACGTTTGATAAAGTTCTAGAATGTTCTGGAAGGAGAACGTTGTAGAAGATTGTTTATTCTTCTAAAGAATGTTCTCTTACGTTCCAAACAGTGTGGCGGAGAGTGACTGTGAGTATAGAAGGTTCCAGAACGTTCTTGAAGGTTCTCGAATGTTTTAGTAGATTCTAGAAAGACAAAGTTCAAGAAGGTTTTAAAAGGTTCCAAACAGTGTGGCGGAGTGTGTCTGTGAGTCTAGAAGGTTCCAGAATGTTCGGTAAAGCTCTAAAAATGTCTGGAAAGAGTACGTTCTAGAAGATTCCTTAAAGTTCAATAAGGTTCCAAACTGAATGGCGGAGTATGTCGGTGAGTCTAGAAGGTTCCAGAACGTTCATTAAGGTTCTCGAATGCTTTAGAAGGTTCTGGAAAGGAAAAGTTCTAGAAGATTCCAGGAAGTTCTATAAGATTTGCCAAAATATCTGTTGATATTTTGGCAAAGCGAAGACGGTCCAGCAAGGCAATCGATATCACAGGTGCCGTAACCAGCAAAAAAGAGACGTCAACACAATTCTATGCTTACCGAATTATGGTCCCGAGCGAAGCCGGGCCAACCAGCTAATAATTCATATAATGTATAATTTATATACTGCCTTTTTCGTCAAAATTCCACCTCGAGTTATTAGTCCTAGACTAGTATTTATATATTTTTAAATTTTTGATTTATTCGAATTGAAGCTTACAATGCATGAAATGTTTACAAAGAAAAAAATTGAAAAATATATGCTCCATACATCTATTATTCGCTTAGAATTATATCTATAAAATTACCTACTTAAGTGTGATGTGTTTGTGTGTGTGTGTGTTTACGTGTGCGTAATTATTATTATAATCCCAATTATAATAATTTCGTTGTCTGTCTGTCTGTCTCTATCTTCGTGTAGTTGTAATTTCTTTAGAATTCACGGCTATTAAAACTAACCGGAACCAGAAACAGCCGGAGATGGGGCTTGAACCCCGGGCTAGGAAATCCGAAGGTGGCAATGATAGCGATGTTGCCACCACCGCATGTGCGTGACCCATCAGAATATTGTACATATAGGGCTTAGCAAAGACGCGAACCTTTTGTACCTATAAAAAAGATTATGGTGCGCGCATTTACATTTTATTAGGTACACTGGCTTTACATTTTTTCCTACATGGCTCTCACTCAGGAGGTTCGGGTTCGATTCCCGGTAGGCACCGGAATATTAATTATTTAATTATGTAGTCGCTAGAATGATATTGTCATCAAAGGCCAGTATCGCGTTTAGTTTTACGCATAATCGCCAAGGTTTAAAATAGTACCATTAACGGCCGGCAGGGGAAATGTAAAAAAAATATTCAAATATTTTGATAAAAGTATTTTTTTCTATTTCATGGGCCTCAGATATAAATAAGTAAATACTTAATAACCAAATTAATTAATCAATTAGAAAGACATACAGAAAAATCTAATTCACGAAAAAATATTAGGTTACTACTGGGATTCGAACCCAGGTCACCTCCTTTCCGGGGCCGGTGCTCTGACCACTAAGCTATAGCAACCCTCTATGTTTCCGTGAATATATCGACCTTATATGTAGTTCTTATTTTTATTAATTGATTAATTTTTATTTTTGTCCATAGAGCAATCCACTTTTTTGATACGGTAGTTGAAATTACTTTGCAATGCCACCGCTAGATGGACGCCATGATTAATTGAATAATAACCTCATATTTTTTCGTGAATTAGATTTTTCTGTATGTCTTTCTAATTGATTAATTAATTTGGTTATTAAATATTTCACAGAACTTTGTTCTGAAAAATTACAACTTCACAAATATGAATGTGTTCTTGAATATAAGTAAATACTTATTCGTTAAGAACCGGCATGTGAAAGTACCATCATTTTTGACGGGTTAATAGTTGTGCGACTAATTAAAAAGATGGTTTTAGTTTAAGTAAAATGTCGGGATTTCCACGATTTTTGTCCTGCCACCTTAAGTGCCCATTCACTAAGTTTAGTGTTCTAGCAATGGCGGATCGATGTTACAATTCTTTTTGAAAGGGTTGACCCGAGAATTTGTCGTTTATCATCAAGTTTGTCTAGGATGCTGAGCTCTTGAAGATGCAGAAGCGACATGTGTCGTCTTGCATATGAACATAATTTGAATAGTAACCTTTCAGGGAAACGGAGCCAATGTGGTTCACGCAAAAGGAATACTTATAAAAATTAGGGGGCTCAGAGAGAACAAGAAGCATAACTTTTATTTAAACACACGGCTGTAACAGAGCTAGTTCACAATACTTTACAGGTGGATTCCTGCCTTGATTGTGAGTCGAAAATGCTCCAGCAACCATGACCTAATATCAATAGTTACGGGAGTTTGCAATATCAAAGTTTGCATTTTTTTTTTTCAATATTTCTGACGTATTTTTTACAAAACGTTTAAGTATCATTACAATAATTTATATCGATTACGAAAAATTCATTCGCTTTAATAAAAGTTAAATATGGAATGTATTCCAATTGGAATTGGAAGGTTTTTATCATTTATATTAAAGGGAATGAATTTTTCATTTTAGATATGTAATGATAGTCCAACGTTTTGCAAAAAATAAGTCAGAACTACTGAAAAAATTCAAAACTTTGATGTCGCATAACTTCTTAACTATTGATATTTAGGTCATGGATGCTTGAACATTTTCGACACATAATTAAGGCGGGAATCGACCTACAAAGTATTGTGGACTAGCTCTATTACACCCTGTATAGTTGAAAAAAAAATCGAAATGAAATATTTATTAAGCGAATATTATATTCGCCTGATAAATCGATAGAAATATTAAAATCTGAATAATATGTTAATTATTAATTGTATTGTAAATATTACGAGATATATCTCCTATTTCGGTTTCTCTTCAAAAAATATGCTTAGGAAAAAGTCACGCTTCTTGTTCTCACTGCACGCCCCTGTTAAAAAAAGGATATTACAGATGTGGAATCAAGAAACCTGATTGTGATGATGATATGATATGATGATAAAGAAAGTGATGATTGAGGAAAATATAGGTAACAGGTAAATCAATAATCGCACAAAATTTTCTATTTAGTATTATTGGACAGCCCATTGTAAGTAAATCTGAAGGAAACGTATCGAGTTCGCGAGCAGGATTAAGGGGATTTGTCAGACTGGTGTCGAGTTCTTATCCACCTCCTGTATCGCGCTACTTCCCTCCCCCTGGGACACCCCTAGACGAGGCTTATATTACATCCGGTCCACCAGTCTGCATATAAAACTGCGCTTATGTTTAGTAAAAATATAATATTATTAATATTTTTAATATTTAAAGCATTAACTTTGTGGTTAGACATTATACCAGAGTGTTAGTTAAATTATTAAAAACACTACCAGATTTAAGGTCTACCGGTTTCGAGACGTACCCGTCTTTTCGTCAGGACCAACACTACACTACTATGATCACAACATAGTATACACCACAACCATAGTATTGTTAAACTTTCACCAATATTTATCACATGCGTGGTAATCTTGTCAGAGACAAGCATGCACTAACTTGCCTTGTTCAATTTAACTTTCATAAAAGATTTGGTAACACCAGCTTTAGACCCCGCCCCCTCTCACTCTCTCTTTCTCGTAGATTCCTGATAGTTCTGTAGGCAAGTAAAAGCATAAAAAGGGTAGTCTTTGGGTGTTTACAGAGCATAGACGGCGTTACTGTAGGTCGAAGTGAAACGTGGTTCATAAATAACATTTATACAACTCACAAAAAATGGTAGAGATGGTGGTCAATCATGGGTGGAATCGGTGAAAGTTGCATCGTATAAAGTGATCACTTAAATCAGCCATATGATAGGTCGCAAGTCCTAACACCCAAAGACATGCCTACTTTCCCATGTAAACAGCTTCGTCTCTGAGTCATCTACAATATATTTTGATTAATGACGATTCTTTTGGTACAAAAATCCAGTCATTTTGTTTTTGAAAATTAACATGCTCAAAAATAGTGTGAAACACATGTTTTGGAATGAAAAAACATTAAAATAATACGATCACAATGTCAGGGCACTTTTTGAGATGAAGGTGGGATTCAAGGGGCGATTGGCTGCTGTTACCATCGTCTCTTGTAATTAACGGACTAAGGCATGCACGTTAGTGTATCAACTATAATATCAGGTGTTCGGCCGATACTTAACATGCGGGGCCAAAAAGGTTAGGCATTGTGTCGATAGGGTGACACACGAACAGCAAATCTCACCGCTGCGCTGGCGTTTGACCGCGCTGCATTATTTTCGTGACGATATATACAGGGTTATTTGTAAAACATTAATAACCTCGCAGGACTATATTCCTTCCTTGATTACGAGTCGAAAATGTTCAAGCTATTGTGACCTAATATCAATACTTATGGAGATATGCGACATTAAAGTTTGCATTTTTTTTCAATATTTCTGACTTATTTTTTGTAAAACGTTGCACTATCATCACGGTAACTCATATCGATTACAAAAAAATAATTCGTTTTAATACAAGTTAAATAAAATGATAAAAACCCTGAAAAAATTCCAATTGGAATGTTTTCCAATTGGAATTCGAAGGTTTTTATTTTTTTATTTGACTTGTATTAAAGGGAATGAATTTTCATATTCGATATGGTTACTGTAATGGTAGTCCATCTTTGTACAAAAAATAAGTCAGAAATATTGAAAAAAAAATGCAAACTTTAATGTCGCATATCTCCTTAACTATTGGTATTAGGTCATAATAGCTTGAACATTTTCGACTCACAATCAAGGCAGGAGTATAGTCCTGCGAGGTTATTAATGGTTTACAAATAACCCTGTATACACGCAACAACTTTGCATTACCGGACCGCAGGTAGAATTATTAACCCGGTTATTAGAACAATGCAAATAAAATAACCTACTGGGTTTTGCGTATCCAACCCACATACGTAATTATCTGCTTTGAATGTGTTTATCAATAACTAACTCCGCCCGGGACCATAGTTCGGTGAGCATAGTTGTAGAATTTTCTGAAACATTCTCCATCCATCTTTCTAGAGCATTCTGGAACCTTCTAGACTCACCGATAAACTCTGTGACTCAGTTTGGAACCTTATCGGATTAACAAAGCTGTCAGCGCTGGTTTCTATGGTTTAAGACAGATCAAGTCTGTAAGAAAATGCCTTCCCCAGACGCAGCAGTCACTGATTAGTGCGTACGTCATCTCGCGGCTGGACTATTGTAACTCAATTTATGCAGGACAGCCTAGGACTCGGCTCGACAGACTTCAGTCAGTGATGAATGCTGCGCCGAGGCTTATATTCAAGGCATCAAAGTTCTCGCGGATATCCTCAATGCTGAAGCAGCTACATTGGCTTCGCTTGCCGGAGCGGAAAAAATTTCAAACTCTCTCTGATGGTGCACAAAAGTCTTCAAAGAAAAGCACCACAATATTTGATCGACCTCTGTATCCCAGACAATATCACTGGAAGACGGCTCACACTGCGGTCAGCTATACCGGAGGCACTCTGCAGGCTGGTAGTACAAAGGAGACCTGGAGCCACCGAGTTTGCGGAACGTGCTTTCAGCTTTGCGGGCCCAGCTATGTGGAATCAGCTGCCTCCAGTACTGCGATCTATGGAGAACCAGGAACACTTCAAGAAGAGCCAAAAAACTCATTTTTTCGGGATGTCGCACCTGAAAGCGCCCTTGAAGCGTCTCTAACGCAAAAATGGCGCTAAATAAATTAACATAAACGTTATAGAACATTCGGAAATTTTCTAGAACATTCTCCTTCCAGAACTTTCTAGAGGATTATCATGTGTTCTGGAACCTTCTAGACACACCGACACACTCTGTCACTTAGTTTGGAACCTTATAGAACTTTCGGAAAACTTCTAGGACGTTTTCATTCCAGGATTTTCTGGAGCTTTATCAAACGTTCTGGAATCTTCTAGACTCGCCGAAACACTCCGCCACTCAGTTTGGAATCTTCTAGAACTTTCGGGAACCTTACCATATCTTATTAAGACCTGTTCACGCTTATTCATCTAAGTCTTATTAGGGCCATATTTTATTAATTATTCACTATTATCGGGTCTTTTTAATCTTCGTGGATGCGTTTGGCAGAATAATTGACGATAATGTAGACTTAGCGTTTTAATAGTGTGGTCCCTGTCCATTATCTTCCTGAGTTAAACATGCAGTGCTGCCGCTTTTTGCCGAATTTTTACAATACAATGTAAGTGAGCTTTGTCCATTTGTATTTTCTCAAAACATTTTTTGTCGATCATTTCCATTTCCCAAAAATTTGCGATTTTTTTCTGCTTTTTTGTACCTTTGTACCAGTATTATAGATCTTTTTATATAAGCTTGCAGTTGAGTTAGTGTGGGTACAGTGCGCAATACGCGCATTGTTTCGTTGTGTTAAGTTTACGGATACGAGAGGGGCGTATCCGTAAGCTTAACACAACGAAACAATGCGCGTATTACGCACTATACCCACACTGACTCAATTGCAAGCTTATATGAAAAGACCTATACCTGCTATCTGCCAAAATTTCACGAGCTCGTATGTCATAATATCCAAACCTTCTTACCTTCTTACACACATGTAGAGAAAATATTACAGGTTCGATACTTTAACGTAAGTCTGGCGGTCGCTGGCTCCTACTCTGTAAGGTTGTAGTGGTGGCACGACAGCCTTCGAATCCAGTTTAACGCCTCCGGTTGCCCCGACAAATTCTGAGATGCCCCCAGGAGAGCGAGCGCTTGGCCGGCGTCCGCGACGCGTTCCGTAGTTTCAGGAACTTCACGCCCACACGGGGATGGTTATTTCAATTTAGACACCATTTAAACTAAAAAAAAATACTCCGGCACTAGACGCATACATCAAATACATTTAATATTTGTGTGAAGGTATGTTTTCTATTTTTTTCTAGGACCAAATCTACTTTTTTTATGAATTTATTAAATTTTCACATGATCGCTATTCTAAAACCAGATGGAGAAATTAATTCTCCTATTTGGATTGGGAAGTACGGCCATTTTAGTTTTGATAAGGCAGGTACGGAAATAATATACATGCGTGATGTTAAAGTAAAGTAATGACATCTGGCGATTCTGGCGATTACGACTCTACATATTTACTATCACACGGAACAACTCGGTCGAGTTACACTTATATACCAGTCCCTCAAGTAACGCAGCCATGAGATGCGATGTCTTCCTACCCTTCTTTTACCACTTATTTCTCCCTGGATAAGTTGGTTTAGACACTCCAGCTTTCTTATCTTGTTTGTCCGCAGCACTCCTCTGTCATTTTCCATACGCCCGAGGACTTCAATATTCGTCACTCTGTCCACCCAGGAAACTTTCAATATGCCTCTATAGAGCCTATTTCAAAAGCCTCAAATTTGCGGATTAGTTTTCGTTTAGTGTCCAGGCCTCCATACCTTATAAGAGAATGGCAAAAATAAAACATCAAACCATACGCATTCCAAGTAGCAGGTTTAGGTCACGGTTAGAATTGATGCATGAATTTAGCACGATTGAATAAATGTGTTGAAAATTTCCGGAAATTATGTCATCAGATATTCTGCAAGTAGTATTTCTACCTAATATGCACACCTGCTAAGGCAGCTTACGATGGTATAGATGCATACTGCTCCATAGCCTCTGAAGCCCGCTTTGCAGTCCAGACCGTCATCAGTATTGACTTATGTCTCACGCTTGCATCCTGCCACTCCCGTCCTCACCTGTCTTGCGCAGAGCGCGGGGTGCATTGGTGATGCTCCTTGTTGAAAGGGAGTGACGTCCCTCGAATATGTCAAACGTCAAAATTGACGAGGTGTACGATGTTACATAATGGCGGCTTAGACACGAATGCTACGTTCAATTGCTATCTGGAGAGACGGGATAATGTGACGCATATTATTGGTTCGTGACATTGTAAATATGTATGTATACCCGTACAAACTAAACCGATGTACCTTATATAATGGCGATAATTACACGATTGAGTTTTATTGCTATTGTGAGGATACGGAACATAAATTCATTACAAAATGTAAATAAAAATAACTAAAATTAAAAAAATATATATTTGAAATGAAACCATCCACAACCTCTTGGTAATTTTGGTGCATAAATTTTGCAGCTGTAATCACAACTATTCACATTTAGAGTTTTAATCATATAGAACACTCGGGAATCTTCTAGAACGTTCTCCTTCCAGAACTTTCTAGAGCTTTATCAAACGTTCTGGAACCTTCTAGACCTACCGACACACTCCGCCACTCAGTTTGGAACCTTATAGAACATTCGGGAATCTTATAGAACGTTCTCCTTCCAGAACTTTTCAGAGCTTTATCGAACGTTCTGGAACCTTTTAGACTCGCAGACAAAGCCCGCTACACTGTTTGGAACCTTCTACAACGTTCTCCTTCCAGAAATTTCCAGAGATTTATCGAACGTTCTGCAGCCTTCTAGACACACCGACACATTCCGCCACTCAGTTTAGAACCTTATAGAACTTTCGGGAATTTTATAGAACCTTCTTCTTACAGAACATTCTAGAGCAGGTTTTTCCGGAACCTTCTAGACTCACCGACACGGTCGGCGTGCCTATTTTGAAACAATCTAAAGCATTTGCGGCCTTCCCATAACAAAACATATATTGCAAGCTTATATGAAAAGACAAGAAAAAAAGTCAAAGTCAAAAGAAAAGTCCAAGTTAAAAGAAAAAAAAGTATGTAGAAAGTAGTAAGAAGTAAAAGAAAATACAATATATAAACAGTGAATACAAAAGAAGAAAATGATTAAATCTATATATATAAATATTGATTGAATGTTGATGATTGATTGATATATTGATTTCAGTTTTTTTATACAAGACAATACTCCTAATATTGTTTTCAAATCCAATATTTATATTATTAATAGACACATTACAAATACTTAATGTTTACACATTGCAGATATGTTGTGTTTAATTTTTATACTAAATTAAACATTTTGTGATACACACAGGTTGATTTATTTTGTAAATACTATAGTTTGGAGAAGAGCAGTCCCTGTCATCGGGTATAATTAGTAACTAAACTAAATATAGAACGTCAACCTGTACGGGTGGAGGACGCGATCGCGTAGTGGGGAGGTTTTTTTTTGTCATTAATGGAAACAAGCCTTGCATCGGGGATGCGTTGTGGAATGTGGTGTTATTCATAATTGAAAAAAGAAAAGAATATAAAATACGATGAAAAAAGATACGTTTTCTTAGAATTTTAATTATTTTAGATTTCAACGATTTGCACATTGCTCGTTATCACTAATTTAGAATTTGTCGCCCTCGGGCACCGCCTTATTGGCTTTTGCCCCTGGAATGTTCGCTGCAGCGATCCACAAAATTTCAAGGCTCTTGTTTAACAGTCCTTTTGACGCGAAACTTGCTGGCGGAGGTGTCGGCCCGCGGCCACTAAAGCCATGTATTCACTAGGGGACAAATCGCGAAACATTCCGCTCGACATGTCGCATCAACATCTACGCTCATGTTTCGGGGACAATGACGCGGTCAATTGACGTGTACACACCGGGACTCGCATATCTTGTCGCGGAAATGTCATCCAATGAGGTTATGGATGACAGCTGCGATATCACATTTGGCGAAAACGGGGTTCCGCGCAATTCGAAATGTTTTTTTGGGTCGCAATTTCAAATTAACGAGGTTTTACTGTAGTAAATTGAATATTATTAAAAACAAGGTCCTTTTTGCAAATAATTATTGTTTTCCAGACGTCACGGAAATATATCGCCCTATGAGGTTATGATGATAGCCGCGTATCTGTTTATGTTAATGAGTTTATCGAAAAGTAAGAGGAGAAAAAAGAGGAGAATGCGAAATTATTAACTGCAAAGAGAAAGAAGGACGGACATTCTATGCGATCTTCGATCGATACAGCTCGACGAGTTCGAGAACGATTTCGTTTCCCCGCGTTGTCATCTTGACAGATACAGCGCATGCGTATTCACTTGTAAACATACCACGTGGTACTGACGCTCCGCGGAATGTTGCAGTGAGTACGCTCGGGTACCGTGCGCATGGCAACGTTGCCACGGCACGTAGAATGCCGCGCTATGTTGTGCGCGAGGTCGCGGAACAGTGCACGACGTTGCAACGTCACGTAGACTCTGTGCCGCGCATGCTGTTGAGGGACAATTTGTCCCCTAGTGAATACATGGCTTAATGGCAGCACTCCAACTGTCGTTTAACTTGTGCCAAATTTTCGCGTTCACAGCCTTTATTTCAAGACACGCGCGGACCACGGCAAGAGCAGTGTACCGTTCAACCGTAGAATGCATTTCACGCAAGGATTCAATAGACTTAGTCCGCGAAAAAGCCTCGCCGAAAAATGAAGTACTTAATAAATATAAAAACATCGAATCAATTAATGTATTGTTATTGGTTTTGGAAAACTCGAAGAATACAGAACACGCGGGAGATATTATAAAGTTTTTACGTGTTATTTTATTACACTCCATTAAAACTATAATCAATCCATACATTTTTTTCGTGGTACCTGTCCAAAAAGAGACTAACTCTTCTGCTTGGGGAGGGAAGGAGTGACAGGGGGAGGGAGAGAAAGGGAGAGAGAGAGAGAGAGAGAGAGAGAGAGAGGAAGGAAAGGGAGTTGTATCGTTTTTCGCAATATACATTACTTAAATGTTTTTCAACGCCATTATACGAAATAAATTGCGGGTTATAAAAGCAAATGCAGCAACATCAAAAAAAATAGAATGTAGTTATCGAGGATTACTAATTTATAATGTACTGAATTCGAGACTTTATAGGAAACGTGGCCTATAAATTGATAGCAAACATGATTTTGGGAGGGATAGATACATGACATTTAGAATTCAGTACATTTTAAAATTAGTAGTCCTCGGTGACTGCTTTCAAAATATTTAAATTTTATGTGTATTGCCTTTGCTTTTATACCCCACTATTAAAATAAAACGTGTATTTCGTAATATTCCTATCACATTATTCAAATTTAAATATATTGTAACATTCTGTCAGATAATTTTTTTTTTTTTTTCAAAATTTTTACGTACTGATTGCACCCGCCTGCATACGATTAATATCAACGTAAGTATACAGAAAAAAAAACGTTAATTTGAACATAAATATATTTCTAAAATTAGTGTTTATTTTTAGTAAATAACTTTTATAGTGTAAATGCATCGTTTTAAACGTATTAATAACGGTAAAATATAAAGGTAATGTAATATATAGGTACATAGTGTCTCGTAGCTAATAGCAAAAACTTTAAAGAAAAAAATGCAAACATTGATGTCGCTTATCTCCGTAACTGTCGACAAACCCAAAGTATAAAGAATATTTTCTATTCAAAATTTAATGAAGAAGACCCCCTGAAGTTTTTGCTACTAACTACAAGACACTGAATAGCTATCACATTAAAAAAATCGCAACTATAAACAACTTTCCTAATTTAGAGACTTTGCGTTCATATATTTTGTGGGCAAAGCGTTGTTGCTAAATTTTAAACGACCGCTCCGCCCGTGGCGACCAACCAACCAGCACATTGCGCGTATCGCGCGCTGACTGATACTCACACCAATCGATTTTAATTCTAATGCGAAATTTAGTCTACCTGTTGAGCGCCCGCTCCGCTCAGCCTACAGACGTGTGATATCGTAAGTCATTATTATTGTTATTAATCATTTTTCCATTCTAGGTCAAGAATGGCTCAGCTCTGCAAAAAGATAACGTTATAAATACGGACAAATTGCTTTTAATTTGTTCACCAGCTTGTCGCGTGGCTGGCGACATTATCAGACGGCATTTACGCAATTTTATATCAAATTGTTTGCTAACTCTCGGCGCACCGTGACAGAAAATACCCGTGCGCAGCCATTTCACGTCGACTCATCAGTAATGAGTGAGTCTATTAAAACTCCTAGAGCTGTTCGGCGAAAAAAAAAAAAAAAAAAAAATACCCTTCCCTGCCGCGCGCCCCCCTGACCCCCCTGACCTACCCAATTAGATTGATAAATTTTGTATTTAAGTTAGTTATTATCTATACCTGATGATGAGAGGGACTGCTCCTCTCGAAACTATAGTTGTAAATTAATAACTCATATTGTGTGTGTATTACAAAGTATATTAAAACATATTTGAAATTATAATGTTGCACCACGAAGTGTCTGCCAAATCTTTCAATGCTATTAAAACCATATAATATCGATAGATTTGGCGTTAGCCTTGCAGAGATTATTCAAGACTAGCAGGTAAGCAATCGGCCAATTGCGTCCATTTTTCAAAATAGGAAATAACCAATCAGTTGTCGCCGATTGTTTTCTGCTAGGCCTGGCGGGCGACTATTTTGTTATGTTTTAATGCAGCAATTATGTTTGCTACATTGCCAGGCCCAGGCGGGAGCCTACGTCAGCCGCTTCGCGGCCATTGTGTCTGGTACATGGCAAGTTTCAATATGGAAAAAAAAAATTACAAAATTATAAGAAAAGGCAAGTGGTTTATAATAGCACGACCCTTAGAAGAAATATTCTAACAAGTCGATAATGGCATTAACATTCCTGAGATGAAAGTAATGTTTATGGTAGCTGTCAGTGACAGTCAAAACAGATGTGTATTTTAAAAATATATCAATTTGTAGGCCATTTAACAATTACGATTATTGAAAATGTTATTAATGTCAATCATATTCAAGTAAAACGTGATAGCCATTTACTTTACAAAGTATAAATACGGAGAAAAAATTGGCAATAACCTCACTTAGCAGTTTTAAAAAAAAACAAAGTATCTTAAACTTTGCTCGAAAATGTAAAATAAATGTTAATGAATGTACAGGGTTATTTGTAAAACATTAATAACCTCGCAGGACTATATTCTTGCCTTGATTATGAGATGAAAATGTTCAAGCTATCATGACCTAATTTCAATATTTATGGAGATATGCGACATCAAAGTTTGCATTTTGTTTTCAATATTTCCGGCTTATTTTTTGTAAAACGTTGAACTATTAAAATTATAAAAGAAAATCGTAAAATTATAATTAATCTCTACTTGAGATTACTTATAATTTTACGATTCGAATTCAAGAGTATCAGAATCGCTTATGGACAGGTGAAGGATCAAATTTAATAATTATAGCATTAATACTTCAGCTGAGAGAGTTCAGAGAGGATCTGACACTCTCGAAACTAATGATGTTGGTGTAGTGGTCTTGATGCTCGCCTAGTGATCTGGTGGTAGATGGTTCGAGCCTCATTTCAGAACACCAGCAAGTTAGTTCTATTTTCGTAGTACAGGTTTATAGCTTAGTTTAAAAATAGTAAAAAAATTTCAAAGCAAGAAAACACTTTGCGGCTTGACATTATAAGAAATTTAATAATAAATTAAATACTATGTTTTAAACCACTTTATTATTTATAAAGTGGTTTAAAACATAGAATTTAATTTATTCTTAAATTTCTTAATAGTAAAAATATTGATGCGATATGTATTTCGTGTTCGCATCTCTATTTAAAAAAATAGTAGGTAATAATTAAACTCAAGTCGAGATAACATAGTGTATATTTTACACCCAATTTAAGGGACACTGTTAAAACCATTTTATTCTAATTTAAAATGCTTAAAAAATCTAATTCCTAACTATAACACGTGCTGACAACATAGCTGCGTACGGGTGTTTATCACGGTATATCATTCGAAGCATTCACTAAGTCCCATCCAATGTTTATGAAACAGCTTTATTCGCTTTTACCAAACATTTTAAGAATATATTTTTTTAGTGAGATTCGCTTTACATATGTAGTTAGTTTTTCACATTCACCACACACGTGTAAATATTTCCCGTTTAAGGTTCACAATTTTATATTGCGCATCTTTTACATTTATTTATTAATTTGTTTATTTACTTATTTCTATTTAATTTTAAGTATAAAATTTTGGTTGGACTGTGCCTGTCTCACTAGAAATATCTGTGTTGAGACAGGCATATTTTACAATATTGTGTAGGTTCAAAACATAGTAAATAGATAATAAAGTGTTTAAAGTAACATAATAGAAAAAATAGAATAGAAAAAAATATCGTACCTACATATGAGATTATATTGTGTTAGTGTGTTTGTGTAAGTGTGCCTATTTTATCTCTCCCCTCGTTTCGGAACCACTTTTTATTTTGTATTTTATGCTAGGGTACATATTTCATGAACTTGTGTCGCTGCATCACTACGGAAGGGTTAATATTAATGTCTTAACCCATTATATCGGTAGACGCCACAACAGACCTTGAGGTCTGTGTAAATATAAGTATATTTTACCAAGTCTCTGAATTCTGCAGAGTGGCGATTTTTGTATACTCTTGACGAGTGCACAATAAAGCAATTTTATCGAGATATGATGGAAATATGGTGAATGAAGGACAATCTTTCAGCGAATGGAATATCTAAATCGTTTATTTCCCTTACAGACTTATGTTTGAATCTGTCAATAACGAAATTGTACGTGATTGGTTTTTTACGATAATTGAGTCGCAAGATTGGACGAAATTCTAACTAACCATCATACCATCGGGGTAGGCAGAAACGATAGAGCGCCACCTTAGAGTATATACAATCTACAGAGGGATAACTACACATTTTATCAAACCTGTACGCGTGCTAAAATGGAGCTTACTCAGTTTAAACAATACAGTAACACATAAGAGAAAAAGGGACAACAAAGATCACCGGTCGGGTACGTCTTTAATTGCATTGTAAGCGTTCTTCTGCCCCCATTGCTAAAAATGAGGACAGAAAGCCAATATAGCAAAATGTTCCTATGAATGTTCAAGCAACACGAACTGTAGAATCATTTACTTAGATAGCCGACATTTGAAAATAGATCCGTCTCATTTTGTCTCATTTAAAAATTCAGAATTTTTACGAGTAAAAAAGAGAAGGTACTACATTGTATGCCTCGAAATAAGCTGAATGTGGTATTTTTATGGCATAAATGCACAAAATTTATGGTGCCGGCAGGGCTGCGCTAAAATATTTTTGAACATTAAATTTTAGAATAAAAATTATTTATTATTTAAAGTATTCGGATTAGGATATAATTTTTTTGTAGGTGAATGGAAAAGGCCTGTATTCTCGGGGAATTATTTAAAGTTTTCTGCGTACCTGAGTAATGTTAGCGTATATTTATTTATCCAATTTAAAATTACCAAATGGAGTAAAAATTATTCGGTCTAATAAAAAAACGGGGTTTTTGGGTTTTCGAATTCGCATAGAAAGTTTACAATTATTAGTTAAGACGTATTTAATGTCAGAGTCCCCAGGGTTAAAATGTCTAACGATGTACAAATTCAATCAAGACCATATTGAATTATTTTTTTGAGCTATACGCTCACATGGGGGATATAATAACATCTTCTTCAAATGTAGCAAATTTATTTTGTGGTAGGTACTTTATATTATCATTTTCCATATATAACTTTTTAATATTTTGATCTATACTTCGATTTTTAAATATTTTTTGATATCCTGACGAAGAACCCATTGGCTTCGAAACATGTTGAATTATTTCAATAAATAAGTGGTTTTAACAAAGTTAATTTATATTAATGATATAATAACAACCCAACAGTTTGCCAATTTAAGTCCGCTTACAAGATATTACTTATACGCAAAGAAATTAAAGATAATGTAAATGGAAACTGCATACCTTTATCTACAGGTTAGTGTTTTCTGGGGTATTATGCCGTGTTATTCCGACCTTTCGGGTCGACGTTTCGGATATCATTGCAGGGTCCATCATCAACACATCAGCCCTGACGATGGACCCTGCAATGGGATCCGAAACGTCGGCCCGAAAGGTCCGAATAACAAGGCAAAATACCCCAGAAAACACTAACCTGAAGATTTTGAGTGGCCATGAAAACCTAAAAACATTTTTGCATACCTTTAGATCAAATTAGTATATTAAATTGCAGTTCAAAGAATTCTGTCAATATTATAAACTGTTCCTCCTCCAAATTAAAATTTTTACGTGATGATGAATTGCGTTTCGAAAATACTTTGCCTTTCGACGATATTCCTGAATCAGTATATATGTGCAGTCAGTATGTGGAGAGTTGTATAATTTACATAATATGTGGTTTTGTAGTCAGACAACGAGAATCGTACATTTGTGGTAGCCCTGTTTTAGCAAGTAATTACAAACACGTGTTAGAAACGAACTGTCCAGTCTCAACGAATGACCCCACGCCTCTTTCGACAAAATCCTTACAAGTTTCGGAATAATACGGTCTCTATAGATTGTATATACTCTAAGAGCGCCACCATATTCTGATCTGACATACAACTCTCGCCTACATCGTCAAGCAAGCTCATCGTTCCAACGGGGCCATCTTCCAGAATCTGGCGAGTGTTCCACGGATATTTCTGGCGCCATCAACACCCGCGTCGTATATCTTTCTTACCATTCCCTTCTCTACACAATTGTTCTACACGACCAAAACACATCTGAATGTATTTTTATCCGTGGTTCTTTCAGGGTGACCGTGTACGTGTTACGTAAACGGAGACCAACTGAAAAAGATCGCGGTCTAAAAGCGGGACAAAACGTAAAGGAACAGAATAATTAGAGCAGCCGACCCCAGATGAGGGGTGTTGGGCGAGGACAAAGAAGAAAAAACCCGTGACGTAACGAATTGATATTAATATAATTTAATTAAGTGTATTTCACAGCGTACATCAAAGCCCGCGCGATCTTAGCGCTCCCAGAAATTGATACCCGATCAATTCTCGATTTGAGTTGGGTAATCAACAAATTATTAATTAAGCAAACGGAAGAAGCCTTTTTTTAATAGCTTTCAACTTAGAAACGACAAAAAAAAACGCCTTGCCCTGAATATTCAATACATATTATATTATATCCAACCAAACACTCCACTAATTGGATGGATGCATTAAGATTTGAACACAATTCAAGTTAAGTACAAGCAGAAAACAATCAGGTAACTGACAATCGTCTAAATTTAACATAAAATTATTTAATAATAGTTTAAATCAGGTTACTTTAACTATTCAAATAGTCAAATATTAAAAGAGACTATGGTTTTTTACATTGTTGTACAACGTTATACATAGCGTTGTACACTTCGTTAATTTTGTCGTGGTGAATATTATATAAATTTATTATATTTTTTGGCGTCCACAGGTGGTGGATAGGGAAACGTTCGGCAGATATGCAGGGTGGGAGTGAAATAAAACAGCTCCCGTGGACCAACAGATCGGAGATGGATACTCCGTTAAAACCCCTACTGCGAGCTTCTCTGACGTACTCGGAGTAGATGTAATAGTGCCAAGTGCTTACTTAGGCTGGAGTACTTGGAAGAGATGGCGGCGGAAGAACCCAACGACGGCGCTCACCTCATTCGAAATGGTAACAGTCCTGGTGTCAGGTGGCAACCGACCGTAAAATACATAGCCAAAAAAAAACTCCCTCCAACAAGGAGAGCCGACCCCAAACGAAATGGAAAATAAGAGAAGAGAAAGAAGAAGAATATTATATAAAATAAGTACTAATTTTATTTCAACAGTTGGCAGAATCAGTTCTTTTCAATCATATGCACTAATCTCTTCATCCAAAGTGTCCAAATGTTAAATTAAAGTTGATATTTCCGCTATAATAATAGAAATATTGACTAAATGCGTATATAAATAAGAACATCTCATCTATTTCGTTTTAGGATATTATAACGATACTATTGTCTCGAGAATAGGGAAGGATGATAAAATTAGCTTACCTAAATTTACACATTCCGCAGCGGGAGACAGGGGGAGTTGGAGGCCAGGCTCGATATGAGCTGTACAGCTACTGAAAAAAAATTCGCATTATACTGGATGATATATAATTTTTTCGAATAATAAAAATTAGATTAATCTTTACGCAATTTTGATATTTAGAGAATTCCCCGTAATATTTATAATCGAAATATTTTACGCCGCTTCGACATTTAGCAATACCATAGACGAGAGATACTCGAAATATTAGAATACGAATACGCGGCACTGTATTCTTCGCGGCTGCGACCTTTAAATTTGAGCTCAGTTCCCTAAATATTAATATATTTCGCCACGGTAGAGATTTTTTTTAAAAATACGACAAAAATAAACATTAGATGTGGCCAACATCGGCTGATGCAATGAGCATACCAACTTTTACCATCATCTTTCATAGATCGCAGCCAATAAACTGTCTTGATCATTTAAAACGTGGTGTTTATTGGTTGCAAATTTTATCAATCATATTACGGATGGATTTCACGTTAACATTGTAGAAATTATTCATGATGATCATTAAAATGGAGGAAACATAAACTATATTTATAAAATAAATAAAAAATAAATACAATTTTACATAGTAAGAGTGTGACACGCAATCAGCGAAAGGCAGCACGCAAGAGTCGCCCCACCAAATTACACGGTCTTAATTTTTTTATATTATTATTTCATTAGTTTAGTTGTAGGTTTAAGCGAATTAAGTCAACATGAAAAAAACAAATGGTTCATATTCATGAATTATATTATCAGCTTCAAAATCTTTGTTATGTCCCGTGATTTTTCATGGGTGTGTACATCTAGAATTGTAATAGTTATGTGACGAGACTGTAGGAGCACGTAATCGAGGATTTTTCAGGACTCTGGACGTATTATAGTAAATTAGAAATTACTAGAAAGGTTTGGAAGTCATTCGATCATACCCGAATTTTCATGAGAATATAAAGAGCGACATAACAGCTACACGAACACAGTTTTATTGTGACAGTTCAGCGATCCCATAGAAGCGACAAGCGGATTCAGTGTGGCCAGCGAAATACATTACAATTACCTACCGGGCGTTAAATAAATAAGTGTCATCACAGACGTGCAAATATTCTGGAAAGATGAAGATAAAGTGTTGCACAGACGAGGGATTTGTGCGAAATTAGACCGAATTCCATTATACTGCTTCAGTTAAGTTTGTGTTCAGTGACTTTTTGTGTCAAATAAAACATTAACTGATTTTGAATGTTTTATTTGTCTCCCCGCCGCGATTCCACGACAGAAATGGTCAAAATTATAGAAATCTCGATACCAGACTAAAAGAGCATCGTCGTTGTCTAATTAGTAATAACTTTTCTGAATTCGCAAACCACATCATGGATAATAATCATTATTTTCATTCATGCACCCTAATACTTGTCCGTCCCGCCGGGCGTAAAGGTAATAAAATTAATCATTTCGAAAGTTTAAAAATTAAAATAAATATTACTTCCACCAACTCTTCTCCTCTGCTCTCAATATTCCCGTTACAACCACCTTTACACCAGTAATAATTTCTCATTTTGTTAGTATCTACCTAATTAATTGATTATTTGTATTTCCGCCTACTACATGTATTATTTTGTTATTTTTCTATATTTTAATGTAGTCAGTTTAATATTTCACTCGCGGATGAGAGATTCGTATAATCTCAAATATAAAAGACCAAAATCGGTCCTAAGCACCGAGTAATCCTTGTATTCATCGCAGTATTATATTTTAATGTTAATTTAACAACTTTATATTGTAATACATTTATATGCTACATAATTAAGAAGGAGAAAGAGCTTTATTAGATCCGGTACTCGGCTAGCCAGTAGATCAATACAGCAATGGCAAAGATACTCTCGAAACTCGAGTAGCAATATATAAAATATAATTAACCTCAAGTAGAGATAACATAGTTTATGTATTCCGTCAATTTTAATTGATGGAAATCACAAAGTACACAAAATAATTGGATTCGATCCATTTATTTACCAATTACTTTGTGTACTTTAGATTGTGCGTTTTATTCGCTCGACGGTCGAGACAGTACACACAAGACGGTTTAGATAAAGTCGCCCGTGGTAAGCTGATAAAGAAGAATTAAGATTAATTAATCTGTGATTAGCGATAGATTAACTGAAGATGAACATTATCAGAGCACTGGTCGTTCAAAATTATAATAAAGTGACGCGAGCAGCATCACTGGAAGAGGCTGAGGGCTTTAGATTCTCGGAGGGTCCGGAATCCAAGAAGTCCAACAATTACAATAATAAATACAAAATCAAGTTTTTTAAAACACCAATTACCTAAGTATTAATAACTAGTAGATTTTAAATTCAACCTATTCAGACCTTTCGTGCACAATTACGCCACCATATTTCGAGGCATTAAAAAAATTAACATAAAAAAATATAGTTTTCGTTATAAATCCTTTAATTTGCGAGGTCTCGGGTTTCCATTTTAATGCACCTCTGTTTTCTTGACTAAGAGATTAATCTGTATCACAAATGTTACTAAATTAAATTTAAGATAATCAGGAAAATCGTTTCTTCGGTATTTGTATTATCCCAATTATAATAATTTTGCAGTCGGTCCGTCCGTCTGTCCGCATGTCAGTCCTCGTAACTTCGTGTAACGTCCGTTATTTCGTTCGAATTCACGGCTAAAAAAACAAATTAAACGGCCGGAGATGGGGCCTGAACCTTGTAAATTATTTTATTTAAAAAGTATAGCATTCTATAATGAATTAAGTTGGCACACAAATGACAGCCAACAGTACATACTATATATTATACAATATTAATGCAACGATGTTGCATTTGAGCATTTTTTGCGTTGAACCCGAAGCGATTTCAAAGCGAATAATTCCTGCAAGAATGCGAGTTGTGAGTTACACGGCGATTAAGTAATTGTTATTAATACGCACGTAATGGAATCAAATTATTCTACGACAAGTATTTATGAAGATTATTATTTACACGAACAATATTGAAATAAGGGCATTTTAGATTATTTATTTATTTACTAGCAGCAAGCAAACGGCCGCTAGGCCCTGCGGGCGGCAATAATGCCGCTCCGCGGCCAAAAGTGATCGCTACGCGGTCATCGTCGTCTGCAATCATGTCGGATGTGTATTATGATGGTGTGTATGTGTACATTATTTACATAAAAGTTTTTGTAACTGATTTTAAAGTCATAGCGGATATTTTAAAATTAATATTCATTTGATTTAATGCTTATCAAAACACAAACACGCATTCGAAATAGTTATCAGCTGTCAATTTGACAGATAATCATATTCAAATACGTAGCCCCGTATTCTTGTCATATGAAATCCTCTTAAATTAAGTATTTCTTCTCTCTGCACACTCACTCTTTACCTAATATTTATTCTATCACGCCCCTCTTCAGTCGCGTGTAGCATTCCCCTAACAGAATGGGCATGCAGTGAGTATATTGAATAATGACGTGTAAGTAAACATAAACATTTGGAAAAAAATTAAATATGTCTCGTAATAATGTCTCGTAATATTCCTATCACAAATATTATCAAATTACTAAAATTTTAAATATCTTAATATTCTGTTGCATAAATGTTTAATTTCGATTATGTTTCCAAAATATATGTTCATTAGTAAATGTCAATGTACTCACTGCACGCGTCTGCCGTGTAGCATTCCTGCTTAGACGTTGTGTTTTAGGTTATATTTGACACTCTATGACGTGAATTTCCTACTCTTTTATTCTTCCATAATATAAAGTCTGCGACTAGAACTTACGCTGGAATAATACTTTTTACATAAAAATATTAATACATAATAAATATTAATATTATTACTGTACAAGTAAAAGTCCACAACGGCGTTGACGGTAGTAAAATATTAAAAAATCCAGAAGGTGTTCGAAAAATTTGGCGTGAGTCTTACAGTCCGATGCGTCTTATCGTCCTATGGGTTACGGTAATTTTACCACGTTTTTTCAATTGTCATGTTTCCTTCACGCGGATTCGAAGCGCAATTGGTTATGAAGGCAATAAATATCAATAATATACGGTCGTTAGCACCTTGCGAGTCTAGTATTAACTATTAACCCTCCGTCGGCCTGACAGGCACAGCCCGGACGTTTTGGTTCCTCCTCATCCCTTAGGAAGGGTGGGAGTCTGTCCCTCCAGGTAGTCCCCTTCCTTATCCTCACGCTTGGAGTCCCTCAACTCGGTTGACTCTGTTTCTCTATTCTATGCAGTTATCGCCATACTGATCTCACATGCAGCCTGAAGGTCTTTTCTGTGTCAGCAATAAAATTCGTAAATTCATTTTCATTTCATCAGAATTGACGAGACAAAAATCTTACCAACAGAACCGCGCCATATACCTAGATTAGTGTCCATTGTATATATAGAGTTCATTGAAACTTTTTCTTTAGAGTTTTCTGAAATGCGAAAAATGAAATAGAAAATTCACGAACTGCGTGTTTTTTTGTAACGAATTTAATTTTTTTCCTTTAAATATCCCCTAAAAGGTCAGTCATTATTTTCGGAATATTGTGATCATCCAGCAGAGTGAGCAAATTTCACAATTTTTTCTCATATCTCTCTTGCGTTTTTTATCACATTTTTGTATGGAAATATCTCATTTTAAAATGTATTCATCGGGTTACATGTATTTTAAATACGGATACCTTATTAAAATAACACAAAAATATAATTGATTAATAAATTACCAAACCTTCGATGTTTTAAAAATGAAGAAAATTGCTCCACTGGGCTTTTTATGACTGAATGGCCTCGTGGGATGTCTTTTTTATTCAATAATATTACAAAGTAAACGATTATCTTAAATTTATTGCAATTATTGCAAAATCTGTTGGTTTGTTTACACGCAATTTATGTTTTAAAAAACACAATGACGATTATTTGGGCTCATTTTGCCCGAAGTCAATGTTGCGCCCGACGCCGACGCCGACGTGGGGTTAACGGTGTCGGAGGCGGGCCGAGCCGCTCCCGCCGTTAGATAATACACAACACGGTGTTGTGAACTTTTGTGGGTCGGACCCGTGCCCGTGCAGGAAGAGCGTGCCAGCTGCTGCTGACGGCCACGCGGCCGCCGAGTGCGCTCTCCGCTCGGCGCGATATTTCGGGCCAGCTCGGCCGCTAAGAGGAATGCGCTAAGGCCGGATTTTTAGAAAGCTCGCGATGTCAACATTTATTATGAGAGCACACAGATCACATCATCATCAACATCAGGCGACCCGACGACACTTTACTTTTTATTGGAACGAAGTTCCTTAACGCGGCTTGGGGTAGGAGTTAACTGGCAGAAATCGTCACGTTTATGTGTGTGTGCGTGTGAGTATAGAGATTCGAGTAGACGAGCATCGTGCGCGACAGGTTGTGTAACCTCAATACTGAAAGCGTGGAAATTTTGTTAAAACTTATTTGTTATTCGTTTTAAATCATAGTGAGTTACATTTTCTCGTTATTGCAATTTTGCAATGTAGATTCGAGAAATGGAAACTGCAACAAGTATGTGTAATTCAAAATTAAATTAAGTTAATAAAAATGTATATTTTTTACTGTTTGTATACGTTTAATGCGATTAATATTTTTTACTGTTTATATACGTTTAATGTGATTCGAATGTTTACTATTTACGTACATTACAGAGAGACATTAGTGAAATCATATGCTTAGCGTCAAAAAGAAAAAGAAAAAAAACCAATTTCAACATAAACTTTCCTTCAGTAACGAAAATATACAAATATAAACAATCTAAATCTCCATATGGAATTACATTCGGAATTGAAGAAAAGACGTGAGTTTCTGACGGGAGTCCCCCGATCGCACACGTATTTTTTATTATTATAATTTTATTCACTTAACGAAACGGTACATCTCTACAAACTTGTAGAGAAATCTGGAAAATGAAATTTTTTTTAAAAAAAAAAGCCTACCTACCTACTAGCATACCTACCCGAGAAATGATTTAAAATGCATAATCCCCAATTATACAATTTAATTACGAAATGTCGTTTTTCAATTTTTATTTAATTACGAAATTTTCCGTAAACGTATATTACTTTACTTTTCACTTTTTCAGGCATTTTTCTGAATAAAAAAATTTCAATTTTTTTAAACAGGGCATTTCATTATTGTTTTTGTTTTTTTATACTGATAGTTTGCATTGGAGGTTTTTACCTCGTGTCGTATACTGTATAATAGAAAGACTAATAAGAAAAGTTCCCAAAAAAATGAGATAATTTTTAGACTGTGGGCAACACTAGTGGGACTCCTTCATCCATTCTTCAGTTAAGTTTGTCGGACTATATAACGGTTAATACATAATGTTTTTTTAATACGATCAGTGAATTTTCCTGGGACTAAGCAAATAAAGAAATAAACTTTTAAAACGTGTTAAAAATTAAGAATAGGTAAGGAAAATAACAAAACAAAAATAAATTAACAAACCAACTAAGTACGCCGTTTCCCAAAGGGGTAGGCAGAGGGGTAACGCCACGCTCTTCTGTCCTGGCACACCACTTTTGTTTTGTCCACTTTCATTCATCTTCTCATGCACGCTCTCCGGTTGTTGAAGCTTCTGTTTCTGCTGCCTTCAACGCTCGCCTCATACATTTTCTTTACCATCCTTTCCTCGCTCATTCGTCCCAAAATGGCCAAACCATCTCAGCGATCCTTTCTTCATTCTATCTTTTACGCTACAGCCAGCATTTACATTCTCTACTCTTTCGTATAAATACCGCATTTCTACCGCATTAAGTCTACTTTCGTTATTTTTTGCCAATTCCAGCATCACTTGCATACATCAGAGTGGGCACCAGAACGCTGTTACAGAATAATGTATGCATATTATATACTATATTATCAGGAGACGTGTGTAACCCGTGCGATGTCTTTAGCGAAGACGTGAACGTCCCCTTCCCCCTATTGGATTATTTAAAAGCAGACAATTCTTAAATAATCGCGCGGCGCGTGTGTCAGAGAAACGCTAAATATACGAAGCATTTGAATCATATCCCACATAAAAATAGACCTTACAGAAATACCTAACATTTCTGCTAGCATTAATAAATTATTATACAAATTATAAACAGATATTCTTAAAACGCAACATCTTTATATACAAGTGTGTATCGCACACAAAGCAATCCAATATAAAATAGTTTAAATTTAAATAGTAAATATGTACACAGTTTGAAACGATTAAGATAGATTATTTAGGTGTATCAACAATTATAATTAATTGAGGTTAATGTCTTTGTGGTTAATGTATAATAGTATTCTTAGTTTTTGAGCCATTTTATCTTGTTTCAATATTCATCAGTATTTCAACAATTATGTTCGATAACATTCCAAATGGTATACCAGAACATTTCAAAATCTTCCAGGATTTGTTCGAGATATTTCAAGAGTTTTCAAGTAGATTTACATAACTTTATATTAATGAGAAAGTGTACGTGAACATACGTGAGTATAACAGAGCTAGTTCACCATACTTTACAGGTGGATTCCTACCCTTAATAGTTATTGATAAATAGTTATAGAGATATGCAATACTATCAAAGTTTTCTTTTCATTTCAATTTTTTTTTTACTTATTTTTGCAAAATGTTGAATTATCATTACAATAACTTATATTGATTGTGAAGATGCATTCGTTTAAACACAAGTCAAATAAAATAATGAAATCTTGAAAAAAAAACTATTTTAAATTTTGCAATGTTTTTATCGTTTTATTTGAGTTGTGAAACGAATGAATTTTTCATAAGTGATATAATTTGCCGTAAAGATAATTCGACGTTTTGCATAAATAAGTCAGCAAAATTGAAAAAAAATCAAACTTTGATATTGCATATCTATCCCGAATTATAATAATTTCGTTGTCTGTCCGTCCGTCATAACTTCGTGTAACGTCCGTAACAACTTTATAATATTTTAAAAAATGAGGGTAAACTACACTGTTTTATTCCACTATATTTATTTTGAATTGTTAGAACGTTTTCGGGATTTCTCCCATTGTCAATAACAACACGTTTACAACTCTGTTATTGTTGTTATTGACAATGGGAGAAATCCCGAAAACGTTCTAACAATTCAAAATAAATATAATGGAATAAAACAGTGTTGTTTACCCTCATTTTTTAAAATATTAAAAATGAATTTCCACAAGGTTACAAACAAAAAACTTGAACATTTATCATTAGCTTGTACAACTTTATAGTATAAAAACTCTCTTTCTTCTTCTTTTCTTTTTTTATATAAATAAATAAATACTTATTCTTTAGGAACCGACATGTTAGTATATCATAAAATGTGACATATAATAGGAATAAGCATAAACATAATAACACAACATGTTGACTTAAGGGCCAGATTAATTAAAATGAATACAGAATTGCACCTTACATACAGTTATTAGAGTTGCTTGAACATTTTCGACTCATGATCAAGGCCGGAATCCACCTTTAAAGTATTGTGTAATACGTAGTCGCAGCGCGACAAAAATTTGAAAGCATTCTATTGTTATGTCGATACATTGGATTTGTTTTTCTTTTGATAAAAATGTATCGTATGTTGACAAATACCAAACTCTTTTTCACTCGCTCCACTGATGATAAAAATATATGTAAATATTCATATTATGTCATCATGCACTATGTACCATTTTAAATGTATTTCTTTAGGTGAGAGGTATAATATATTACGTTTTACTCGATATGATCACTTTGCTAGGTGATGGGCTAAGTGACCAGCAAGGATGAGCTTGCATAACCCGTTGGCCAGGTCTTTACATAGTAACTAAATCAATTAGTCTATCATTGAAGAACAATTGTGTACAGTGTGAGCGGCAAGTTGCGCACCACCGTAATTTTTTTATTTGCGTATTTTCTAAATGTTTACCGATAACCCGTAAGAACTTGTCAACTCTGTAGCTGCATTGTTCCTTAACTGAACGCTGTTCAGTGCTGTCGTTTCTGTTAGACACCAGTCTTCAAATGATGTTGACAGAAGATATTGAGAGGTGTGAGGTTTCAAGAACCGCTTACCCAGGGCCGAATTCACCGCTAGGTTAGCATTTTTGATGCTACATGGCATCCATGCTATGCCGCTGTGCAGCCCAACAGCAATACAGCACGACACGGCTGCCAGCAAAAGTACATTCACTGTCCGTACAGTGCAAAGTTTATTTATCTTTATATATATATAGACATAACACATTGACATTGATGGACGCAGGAACAATAGAACATAAAGGATTCGGAAGAGAACAACGAAAAACCTTAATCACACACCCTTTAAATAGAAAAAAATGAGAACGCATCCCAAATCGATAAACTTCATTAATACTTTGAACGAAATCTGCCAAACGGCGCCAGAATATCCAATCCATTTGATAATCGAAATATTTCATCAAAATTATTATATTTTTTCAATTGATTCAACAACATTGTAGATTGACAAGGTATTTCCGAAACATGTAGGTGTAATTAATCAAATAATATAAGTAGATTTATACAAATAATGCAATCAATATTTTTTTTACAATTATTATATTATGTGTAAAATTATTGATATCAAATTCACCATCAATAGATTAATCTTATCAAGCAACCACATATTCTGAACAATCGGTAGATCTATCTACCTACAGACTTTGCCAAAAATACGTAAATTTATCATTCGATCGGTATTTTGTTTACGAATGTTCATAATTGTAAGACATGATGAGTGTGCCTACGAGTTGCGAAAAAAATTTAAGATTATTATTTTAGAAGACAGTAAAAGCTAATTATAATTAAGTGCAACAAAAAATAACGTGACCTTGAATAAATCACGTACGGGATTATTTTAGTTATTTATAGTTATTGACTTTTTGTATACATATTAAATGGCGGGTTTGATGCCAGTTGGCAATGTCTTCCAACCAAAAACACAATTTAGTATAACAATTCTAACATATTTCCGGTGTACAATGTTATAGTAATAAAACTAGTTCCACGATAATGAAACTAGTGGAGATTGGAGATGGATGGGGACAAGGGAGGGTTTAACTAGGTTATGATCTGCGATGATGTGGATAGTTGATTCCATAGTGAAGTACTGTCAGCTGAACGGAGTAAAAGGCCATGATTAGATAGAAGATATAATTTAGATTTCAGGTATTTAGGTGAGTGAAGATTGAAAAGGACAAAGTAACGATAAAACGTGGATGTTATGGCGTAGGCTAATGGAGAAGATTATGACTAAAATAAGGAAATACCTCATTCATCATCACTGTCATTTTGAGTACTGTTGTGTTCAAAACTCGAAGATCAGCGGGCACGTTCCTTATCTATTGCGATAAGTTATATTTTTGTTGTGACATATGTTTTGGAATAATCCTTGAGCGTTAATTTTGATGATGATAAATAATATTATAAAATTCCCAGATGGTGCATTCCGCTTGCATAGCGAACAGAAAGCCAAATGCACAACTTAAGATTAATCAACAAAGATAAGTCGTTATGTTGATAATGGATAATTTATGTAGCGCCATTTTCGTAAACAAAAAGTCACCTAAAGGGCGCTTTAAACAACGACTGTTTAGCACGATTTTTTGTAAAGATTCGTGGTCTTTCATTTAGCTTCACTTGTCTGTCTTGTAATCAATATTTGCCCACTTCCTGGCCAACAAGGCAGAGAGAAGTATTCCGGATGACAGTGAATGGACAATTCGATGATAACAGTAAAATAATCATTCATTAATTTTACAAAACCAGTTTAGTTATCAAAAAATCTGTCGCGTTATTTTATCGGACAATGTACACGTCGCTAATGCGGATTGTATTATTATTTTTTTGAATTAAAGCTTACAATGCAAGTTTTTGCTTAAGAATATACTTTGTGTCTGCAAATAAGTCTACGCCAAGGGAATTCTCGTACTGCAAGAATAAGTTTATGATTCTAGTGATAACCGAGTTTTTTGCGGCATGAGTTTTATAGTTTTACAAGTGAATTGTATAAGTGAAGAATTATACAAGTGATGTCAGGTTTTCAGGAGAGCCAACACAAAATTTGGGAATTTCGTTTGTTTCGGGAATACCTCTTGAAACCTTTATTATTTTTATCTAATTTTTGCACTAATAGTTATTTTTTTTGCACAAGAAAGTTGAACCAACTTTATTAACATCGACGTTTCTTGCCAAAATTTTCAAATAATGAAATAATTAATCAAGTCTAGTTTTCTGTGATATTCTGCCGTTTGTGTTTTTAAAAAAAAAATTGTATTTTTCAAAACACAGGGTCTTTTTCAAAACACTTGACATTTTCAAAAAATTAATTAATCTAATGTATCTAAAGAACAACTCTGCATACTTAACTCAAAGCTAGATTTAATAGACTCATTCCGTTGTCCCTTTCGCCCACAGAAATATACGCGAGGAGGGACACGGGTACTTCCGCCGTGTCCAAATCCCCTCGCCTAAAGAGGGGGTATATTGGGACTACTACACGCACAAGTATCACCACACTTTAGCACGCGCATGCCGGCTTGTAAACGGGGCACCGTGCGTGTAGTTGGTGTCTTGCACACGGTGCAACCGGCATGCGCGTGCAAAAGTGTGGTGATACTTGTGCGTGTGGTAGGTAGAGTGCCACCACTACAACTTGGCGTGCGAAGGAGGGCGCCCCTGTCGCGAAACAGAAGTTGCCAGGTTGTAAATTTATTACACAATACATAATGTACCGAACGTCCGGTGACCAGAGTCAGAGCCTTCAATATAAATTTGGTCGGGTAACAGCGCGCTCCGCGGCGGCCGCTCTATCTGTCAAACTGTCAGACGGTAATATCGGTCCACTATTTGCTTATTCAGCTTCGCAAAACTTTAATACTTCATCGGCAATTGTTCTCGCACCACCCAGGACTGTTTTGGTTGTTTTGGACATAATAATTCAGTAAAAATGTCCTTAGGTTTTCACGGCCGTTCAGAATCTTCTGTGTATAGTTTTATGGGATATTCTGCCGTGTGTATGTGACCTCTCTGGCCAACGTTTCGGATCCCATCAGCCCTGATGATGGACCCTGCAATGGGATCCGAAACGTTGGCCAGAGAGGTCACATACACACGGCAGAATATCCCAGAAAACTATACACAGAAAATAATAATTCAGTGTATATTGGTAATCAAGATGTCACAGCTCCCGAGCAAATACAAAATTGTACCGAAGACAGGGCGAGGGGTTACCGCCGGGTGGGTTTTAGTTCCAATCTTGCCGCACGCCAAGTTATGTCGGTCAGGCAATAGGCCCAATTCTCGCGATCTCGGTTGATAAATACGCGCGCCGCTTTTGTTACGAGACTTTCCCGCGGCCCTGTAGCCACGTGACGCGTCCGATCACGCGCCGAGCACTCGGGCGGACGGAGCGCCGCGATGGTCCGGGTGAAATGATTGCGGACTTATTCCAATACCGCGTCTAGCTCCGGCGCGGTTCGCCTTGGGGCGCCACGGGCCGGCGGCGTGGCGGCCAGGGTGGGCGGGGCCACGCGTCCGCGGTCGCACTGTCACCGGCGGCGGCACCAGCGGCGACGCGCGGAGATGCGCCCGCCCGTGCAGAATCCGCGCCGCGAATGTTTACTAACAGAAACGGCCTTGCGAGTAGCGAAGGGAAAAACTTCATTTCAAAATGAAGACTACAACGCACACACGTTCACCAGTTTGAAGACTACAAAGTGTACACTACAATTGTAGTACTACGAAATGAAGTGAAGTAAACGAAGTGAAGTAATGAAGTAATTGTAGTATTAATGAAGTGAAGTAATGAAATGAAGTAATTGTAGTATTAATGAAGTGAAGTAATGAAATGAAGTAATTGTAATAATAATGAAGTGAAGTAATGAGATGAAGTAATAGTGAAGTAAATTTTTAAATGAAATGAAGTATTTTTTCCCAATTTAGCGAGCTAAAAAAAAAAAAAAGGTCAACGACAAAAATATTTAAATAAATGACGATATTTTCTCCAAAGTAACATTTGGCGACCTAAAAAAAAAAAAAGGTCGCCAGACAGATTTCTTCGTTCGATTCCAAAAAATTTTCAAACCATGGGGGGGGGGGTTGTTACAGTTTCCAAAGATTTCTCCGTTTAGCTACATCAACTTCCCAAAAATTTCTTCATAGCTCCCAAAATTTTTCAAACCATGGGGGGGGGGGGGGGTTGTTTCAGTTTCCAGAGATTTCTTCATATATCTACATCACCTTTCCAAAAATTTCACGTAAAATATACACTATTTAAAATGTGTTTCTCATACTTTCGATAACTTTGAAGTGTATGTACTTTGTAGTGTTCGCTTTGAAATGAAGTGTACTATTTGAAGTTTATACTTTCAATAACTTTGGTGTTTGTAGTTTGTAGTGTGCACTACACATCAAAATGTGCGAAGTGTGCACTTCAATGTAGTGTAGTACTACATTGTAGTAGTTAGTACAGAGCGGACCCATCACTACTTGCGAGTAAATTCGGGTTCGACGCGCATCGCCCGCTACCTGTCAGCTGTCGGACAGAAGCTTTATAAGCGATACCAGCTATAAACCGACAAAAATGACGTACTTTTATTATATACCGGCTGTAACGGAGCTAGTCCACAATACTTTCCAGGTGGATTCCTGCCTTGATTGTGAGTTGAAAGTGTTGAAGCAACCATAGCCTTATTATTAATAGTCGAGGAGTTTGCATTTTTTTTTTATATTTATGACCAATTTTTTTCAAAACGTTGAACTATCATTACAATTAGTTGTATCGATTTCATTCGTTTCAATACAAGTTAAATAAAATGATAAAGATCCTGCAGCAATCCCAATCGGATTTTTTCCGATTCTAATTAGAAGGTTTTTATTATACCGTTAGATTTGTATTAATGAATTTTTTATGTTCGATATAAGTTGGTGCAATAATAGTTCGAGGTTTTACAAAAATAAGTCAGAAATATTGCAAAAAAAAAAATGCAAAATTTTATGTCGCATGTCTCCATAAATATTGATATGTCAAGTCACGGTTGCTTGAAAATTTTCGTAACTAAAGCGGGAATCTACCTGAAAAATATTATGGACTAGGTCTGTTACACCCTGCATATATTTGGTCGCCATTAAGGCTGTGACAACAGCGCCATCTAGAGTAGATGGACATTACTAAATAGAGAATTACCTCATCATTAGAGTGGCGTTAGTGGCGGACATTGTTACATAGAGAATATCACATTTTTATTAGTGGATTAATATCAAACGACATACGCGATATAGTGATGGATGCACTCGCATAAAGTCAATATTTTTATTTTATTTAATAACCATTTTGAAATCGTGCTGATTTTGAAAATGGAACGACGGACAACGAAATTAATATCGAGGATATTTCTCACGCCACCTTTTGTCTTGGAGGGTTTCTTGCTAGACTTTTTTATCCTTCCGAATTCATGTGAACCTGAAACTTATAACGTTTGCAATAATAATTAGTTCGCACAAGTGTCAAAGCTACAGAGCACGTGTAGCAGTGGACTAGGCCGTCTAGCCGCACGTGGAGTCCTTTTATATAATTTCCGAGTTGACAGGGGTTCAAAGAAACGTTCCAAGATTTTCGAGCGTTTGTTTTTCAGTGATTTTCACAAAAAATATTTTTTTCAAACGGCGTCAAATTTAATTTAGCGACAATATTTTATTTTTAAATTACACATGTTTTATGTTGGCTAGTCTATCGGCCACTAGTGATCTCAATAAATATATGTATAGATTATACCTGTTCCGAAGTGGATAGCAATCATTGATCAGTTTTACAGATTAGAGATAAAGTAAAGGTTTATAAATTTACTCGGTAAAAATTATTTTTTCTATCCGGTTAAGATTATTTTAAGCTTTGCAAATTGGTGATAAGGATACATTAAACAGGAAATCAGAGATAAAATAACAATACAAAATACTATGAAAATATATAAAAAAAAAATTCAAACCCATATTTCACATTGAACTTCTAAAATTCTAACACATTGACGTATTACAAACTATATTATGTTTGGGTGTTTGGGAAAGTATATTAATTTTTCAGGCAATATTTGAACATTTCAGTTATAAAGACAATTTTTAAGATAATTTGATAATATTTTAATTCTTGATCGACATTTGCGTTAGTAAGACAATATTTGTATTTTTGTTGATATTTGAATTATGAGGACTATATTAGAATTTTTTGATCGAAATTTTAAGTCTTTACATCCATACTGATGGATAGAAAAGGCTTATACTGATTTAAATAACATGATGTCCATTTTACTCTACGTAAGGATTTAAGATTTTTTTAAATGAACGTTTCATTAAGAGTAAACATATCCAATATCGTAACGCTGCATTTGTTTTGCTTTTGTAAAGAACGGTTTTAAATTTTCACGAACGAGCAGACAGACTTACATCCGTATTCTGAAAATAACAATGTCTAGATCTTTAAGATCTTTATCCCAACACTTAATAGACGATAATAAAAATTAAAAATGTCCAGAGCGGATTTTGCTATTCTACGGCTCAAATACACTGTATTAAAATATGATATAAGAAAGATTGTTTCTTACAAACGTATTAATTTCTTCATCTACAGCGTCCAGCTGAAATATCATGGCTAAACTTGACCGCGTTACCGCGTATTCAAACATTCCCATCTTGACATTTGACAGATAACAATTTACATATTTCTCCCTCCCTCTATATCTATCTCATGTAGAAACTTACAGAAACAAACACCGACGTAAAGCTATGTCTCGTTTATTATCGTTTATTAAGTGTTGGGATAAAGATCTTAAAGATCCAGACATATCTGTCAAATGTCAGGATGGGAAGATTTGAATACGCAGTAACGCCGAACACGGTTATGACAAGTTTAGCCATGATATTTCATCTGGACGCTGTGGATGAAGAAATTAATACGTTTGTAAGAAACAATCTTTCTTATATCATATTTTAATACAGTGTATTTGAGCCGTGAATAGCAAAATCCGCTCTGGACATTTTTAATTATTATTATCGTCTATTAAGTGTTGGGATAAAGATCTTAAAGATCTAGACATTGTTATTTTCAGAATCGGGCCGTTAATATGAGTGTTGTCATTCTATTTCGAACAAATTATGACGCACGCTTTATCTCTTGCATTCTTGATTTCGTTTTCGTTTTCGTTTTGTGACGTTTCACTGTCTCTTCGTCCCCTAGATTTCCTGATCATTATATAATAACAGTTAGACCATTTATAGGTACATCGCTGTTTTCGTGAGTACCCGCCTCAAGGGCGCTTCACATAGAAAAAAAATATATTGCAAGACAGCTTATTGGCTTATTTACTATTACTTATTCACAAGACGATATGCAAAAAATGAAATTAACTTTTATAACTATAATAGTTAGGAGCGCCAAGAAGTGCGGAGTGCATACAAGGAGTGGGAAACATCAGGTTGTATTGTAACGATCTGAATTTATATGTTTTTAAACGATTGTCTGAACATCATGTCTAAAGTGCATCTTTAGTTGTTTTCTGAATTGTGGTAAGCTGTCTGTTTGTCTCAGTTTATTAGATAGTTTATTATTATTAGGTCCAGCCACCGCGAAAGCACTGTCACCGAAGTTGGTTTTGTGGACGCGATTTACTTCAGCTAACCTACTCGTATTAAATGTTGATGCTGAGCAAAGTGTCAGTTGTCTGTCATTTGCGGAAAATGGAATGCAAAAGTCGTTAATATATTGAGGGGCCATGTTGTGAATAGCCTTGAATATTGTGAGGCATAACTTATATTACGATTAGCCCTACCAGTCCACGATTCACCACCAACCAGAATTCTTAATCCACAGCAGAAAGTATCCAATAAATCAACAGGCGGATATCCTGTCTTCGTGATGGAGCCATCAGTGGCGCGCCAATACATTATTTGGGTCTATTTTGGTTCACCTCCCTCCCCATGCCGTCCTCTGTCACGGAAATAGTTCTCCAAGTATGCGTTGTGTCTATTACTGAAAATCGTCCCACGCACGACTAGGCCGCCAAACTAATAAAATTAGGATCCAGCGACCGCCAGACTTACATTATAGTAACAAACCTGAAATATTTTCTGTACATGTTCACTATACTAGATAAGATGGTTTGGATATCATGACATTTGAGTTGGGAAGATCCAGGCAAAGCAGGTAATACAGGTACAAAATAATGAATAGGTAAGTAAAATGTAAAAAAAAAACTAACCCATAAAAACCAAGTTTGTAAATTAAGTTTACCATCGTGTAATTAAATAATTGATTGACTGAAAATGAAACATGTCTAGACAAATATCTATGTCAAAAATCTCTAAAAATATCTCTTTATTATTTGATTTCTTCCCAAAAAACCGAAGTGTGCTGTCATCTGTGAACCAATTGTCATAAATTTTCGAAATTCGTAGTGAAGTACCTGTTATACCTACCGACGGAGTAATTCAAATTTAAAATATTCCGTGACGTTATCAGGCCGCCGTTGGTAATCAAACTTTTGGAATGATTCGAATTCAATTCAATTTGAAAAAACCATTTCTAAAAATCCAAAATTAAAGTATAATTTTTTTTTTTTTAACGAAAATTTGATAGATCTTCTTGATCGTCTCCACGAGTCTGCTTGCAAAGTTTCAGCTCGATTGGATCACGGGAAAAATCGATCCAAAGTTTTTTCGACGGCAAGCAGGCAAGCAAGCAAGCAGACGCCAGAGTTAATATAAAGGGAGTAATAACAAACTTTATTTTTAACACGTTTAGTTCTTATACTATACACTCATACTTATCATTGCTTTTCGCGGGTCTTTTCTTCCGCCAGACGCTTTGAATCTCTATAAATAATCTTGTCGTTTACGTTATAGTAACAAATCCGAATGTCATTATTTAACAATATTACCTGATACCTTATATTTTAACGTTTTGCTTACACATTTTTTGTTCCTGTTGTCTGCCAAAATCCCCCGAATTCAAATGTCATAATATCCAAAGCTTCGTACCTACGATAGTTTACGCCCACAGAAAATATTTCAGATTTGATACTATAACGTAAGTCTGGCGGTCGCTGGCTCCTAATCTATAAAGCTGGAAGCGAAATGATTAAAAGGTAACAGGAACGCATTTGGGAAAGCGTGCGTTTTAATTCTACGAAAAATGATAGTTCATTCTTATATTATTAGTAGAGGTTTATAAAATAAATAACTTCCCAGAGACACTGTACGTCTATGTGTTTTTTTCTCATTGTTCTTCTGTTTCTACAAATTTTTCTAACATCGTTCGTCAATACCTACACTAGGCATTTAATTATTTAATATTATTTACAAAGCTGATGATGCTCTGAAAGCACGTTGTATTTAAAATTACATACATTGAGTTCTCATGAATAAAGATAAATGCAAACGCGATGCATATTACATATACATGCATAATATATAAATTATATTATATAAGCTATAACCCGTCAGAAATGAAGTACTTTTACATGTTTCAATTGCAGTTTTACATTACTTAGTAGTTTTGAAGTCCTGTTTTATTTAAATTTAAAATTATTTATTTATTATTTAATACCTCTGAATGATTTTTTTTGGTAAATGTGCAAGTATTACCGACGCGATATTAGCAACGGGGCGTAGCGCAGTGGGCCCAGCGTATATCCAGCGATAATAAATAAAGGAAGTTCCCGTCAGGGCAAGAAGTTTTTACTTCATGAGCGATAAGAAATGGAAAACTGTATATTTACACGTTGAAATTCAATATCTCAGTTTGATCTTAATGTTACATGGTCCATTGTTGTCCCATGAGTACGATATGTCTGATGGTTAAGTCCATAAAAAGACAAGTTCATTTCACTCCATAGGCAATATTAGACATACGTTTAAGGAACTGAACGACAAAATAAAGTAAAAATGAATAATGTACGTCGTGCAAAATGAACGAAAGAAAACAAGTGTATTTGTTATACAGGATTATTTGGAAAACATTAATAACCTCGCAGGACTATATTCCTGCTTTAATTATGAGTTCAAAATGTTCAAGCAACCATGACCAGTTATGGAGATATACGACATCTAAGTTTGCATTATTTTTGTCAATATTTCTATCTTATTTTTTGTAAAACGTTGAATTATCACTACAGTAACTTATATCGAATATGAAAATTTTATTCCTTTTAATGCAAGAAAAATAAAATAGGAAAAACGTTCCAATTCCAATCGGAATTTTTTAGGGTTTTTATCATTTTATTCAACTTGCACTGAAAAAATTGAATTTTTCGTTATCTACAAAAGTTACTGTAATAATAATTCAACGTTTTTTTTAAAATAAGTCGGAAATATTGAAAAAAATGCACTCTTTGATAATGCATAGCCGCATAACTGCTTGAACATTTTGAACTCATAATCAAGGAAGGAATACAGTCCTGCGAGGTTATGTTTTCCAAATAACCCCGTATAATATGTCTTGGAAAAGAGATGAGAATTTACTGTTTCCGAGGCAAGCTTTTAGAACGCCATAATCGCATATGTACATGGTAATAAAACTCTTTCTTTTGATTGTGCCTACCCGTTGAATTCACTTGGGACGCGTTTCACCTTATGAGGACATTATCAATCTATCGATTGATCTCAATGTAGGCATTAACAATTTCTTAGAGGTAGATAATGCCTTATAAGGCCAAATAAGTAAATTAAACGAGTAGATTAAAAAATAATATACGTATTAATATTTTTTCCGTACATAACTAAGACAAAAGTGGAAAAAAGTAAAATTTGCGACAACCCAGAGTCCTTCAAAACTATGTCGAGTGTCCAAACAATGGCAGCCATCTCAAGAATGAGATTTGAGTCACGATAAGGTAGAGGTCAAAATCCCGTGATACCTGTGTATCATTATATATTAATTATCTGCGTAATAACTTGGCACAAGTCACCAACGGGTCGGATCATCCGATCAAATTAGTGATGGGTCCGCTCTGTACTCACTACTACAATGTAGTACTACACTACATTGAAGTGCACACTTCGCACATTTTGATGTGTATTGCACACTACAAACACCAAAGTTATTGAAAGTATAAACTTCAAATAGTACACTTCATTTCAAAGCGAACACTACAAAGTACATACACTTCAAAGTTATCGAAAGTATGAGAAACACATTTTAAATAGTGTATTTTTTACGTGAAATTTTTGGAAAGTTGATGTAGATATATGAAGAATTTTCTGGAATCTGTAACAACCCCCCCCCCCCATGGTTTGAAAAATTTTGGGAGCTATGAAGAAATTTTTAAGTTGATGTAGCTAAATGGAGAAATCTTTGGAAACTGTAAGAACCCCCCTCCCCCATGGTTTGAAAATTTTTTGGAATCGAACGAAGAAATCTGTCTGGCGACCTTTTTTTTTTTTTTAGCTCGCAAAATTTTTATTTGGGAAAAAAATACTTCATTTCATTTAAAAATTTAATTATGACTTCACTTCATTAGTATTACAATTACTTCATTTCATTACTTCACTTCATTAATACTACAATTACTTCATTACATTACTTCACTTCATTAATACTACAATTACTTCATTTCATTACTTCACTTCATTAATACTAAAATTACTTCATTTCATTACTTCACTTCATTAATACTACAATTACTTCATTATTTCACTTTATTTACTTCACTTCGTTTCGTAGTACTACAATTGTAGTGTACACTTTGTAGTCTTCAAACTGGTGAACGTGTGTGTGTTGTAGCCTTCATTTTGAAATGAAGTTTTTCCCTTCGCTAGATCAAATACTTCAAGTGCGCGCTCGACGCTTATGCAATAGAAATATGTCGTCACGTTGGCAACCCTCGACGGCGACGCTGGCCCGGCCTCGCCGAGAGGAATCAGATGCCGGAAGTGAAGTTCCGGTCCACACCACCCGCGCAAACGCCATCTCATCTCCCAGTGTTAGGGGTCGCCTTACCGTTGAAATACGAGGACTTATTAATAGTCCGTTGACTTTCTGTTAAGGACAATCTACAGCTAGACGCAGCTACGCGACTGCACGCAGGGACGTCCCTGAGTATTTTATTTTATTTTAATTCGACGCGATCGTCTGGAATGGCTGATTGACCAAGGTTTAGATTTTTTTGCATTTATATGAAAATAAAAAATAATAATATATATTCTTTCAACACCCCCTTTAGGCCCCATCTCGTATAATTATAAAAAAATTAAAAATTATAGTATAATTTCGGATTTTTAGAAATTTTATTGGTTTTATCAAATTGGAATCATTAGAAAAGTTCGATTACTAGCAACGGGCCCGATAACGTCGAGGAATATTTTCTAAATTTGAATTACTCCGTCGGTATACATAATAGGTTCTTCACTACGAATGTCTAAAATCTAAATTGACTGACAAATGTTTTTAGAATTTAATCTTCAAAGCATGAAGTGTCTTATCAAAGCTCAAAACATCTGACATTTTAGAAATATATTAAATTACTGTAAGTTTAGTGTTGTGTTATATGTTTTAATTCGTCTTTAATTGTTGTTATATTTTACAAAGAAAGGGAGTATAATAAAAACTTGGTTTTTATGGGTTATTTTTTTTTTAAAACATCGTTGACTTGGTAATTTATTAATTGATTTTTGACGGTTTTTTTTAATTTGCGCACTTTGACAGTCAATCGCCTAAAGAGACACACACAGAGACGTTGATAATACAAACATTAAATGCAAGCAAAATAAATGGTTAAGTCAACTCTGCACTTAAAGCCACTAGGGGACAAATTATCTCTCAACATCACGCGCGGCATAGAGTATACGAGACGTTGCAACGTCGCGCACTGTTCCACGACGTCGCGCACGACATAGCGGGGCATTTCTACGTGCCGCGGAAAAGTTGCCATGCGCACGGTACTCGAGCGAGCTCACGGGGACATCGGGCTGCGCGTCAGTATCACGTGGTATGTTTACAAGTGAATGCGCATACGTTGTATCTGTCAACTGACATTAATGATTAATGCGGGGAAACGAAATTATTGTTTTCCAACTCATCGCAGTGAAATTTTGTGGGACACTTCAAACCGTGAATATAAAAATAAAATGATGTGATGGGCTAACAGCGTTCCTTAATATTGTCTTGCTTGGCTATGGAAGGCCCGATTATTTGTAATAAATTTTCAAAATCAGTTGTTGTCATTCGAATGAAATTGATAAAAGATCCGTTAGACATTCGAAGATCGCATAAAATATCCATCCTTCTTTCAAGAGAATGCAGTAACTTACCACCTTTTTCTCCTCTTACGTTTCGATAAACTCGTTAAAATAAATAGATACGCAGCTGTCATCCTAACCTCATCGGGCGGCAAGTGTAAATAGATACGCAGCTGTCAACATAACTTCATCGGGCGACAAGTGATATGCGAGTCCCGGTGTGTACACGTCAAATGAACGCGTCATTGTCCCCGAAACACGAGCGTAGATGTTGACGCAACATGCCGCGCGGAATGTTTCGCGATTTGTCCCCTAGTGAATACATGGCTTAAGTGTGTCTATAGCATGCACTTATATTAAAATGAAATGCACATGAACAGAAACAACGTTGAAAATAATGTCATATGGCAGGTACACAGAAAAGACACAAATTGCAATCAACATGTAGAAGCCGGAAGTTACGGAATATAGGTAAGTTATAATAATAGTGATTGATAATTTAGCGTAACGTACCTAGTAGCAAAAACTTCGGGGATGTCTTCCTCATTTAATTTTGAAAAAAAATATTCCTTACACATTGAGTGAAAAGTCAACAGTTTAAGAGATAAGCGACATCAAAGTTTGCATTTTTTTCAAAACTTCTGACAACCTTTGTAAAACGTTAGAATATCACGATCATACAGTATATTGAATATTAAAAATTCATTCGCTTTGATACAGGTCAAATAAAATAATTGCCTGTTAAAATAAATCCTTGCCAAAAATCCGCTTCGAATTTCTGTTTACTCCAAGGTTTTACAGAAGACGGGTCAGAAATATTGAAAAAAAAAAAACTTATCGATGATGTCGTTTACCTCCTCAACTGTTGATATTTCCGTCAAAATGTAAAGAATATTTTCTATTAAAAATTGTCTTCAAAATCCCGAAGATTTTACTACTAGCTATGAGAGACCATATATTAGGGATATAAAAGCCAGGGGAGTAATATCCAAAACATTCAAGAAATGTTTTGAATGCAGTCACCGAGGACTACTAATACAATGTACTGACTTTTAGATTTTATATACAGGGTGTAACAAAACTAGTCCACAATACTTTACAGGCGAATGTCTGCCTTGATTATGAGCAGCCATGACCTAATTAATATATCAATAGTTAATTAAGGAGATAAGCGAAATCAAAATTTGCGACGAAAAAATTTTTTTCAATATTTCTTACTTATTTTTTTATAAGTTAAATAAAATAATAAAAAGCCTGAAAAAATTCCAATTGGAAAACATTGAAGTTTTTTAATAATTCTATTTGACTTGTATTAAAGGGAATGAATTTTTCATATCAGGTACAAGTTACTGTAATGATAGTCCAACGTTTTGCAAAAAATAAGTTAGAAATATTGGAAAAAAAAATGCAAACTTTGATGTCACATGTCTCCTTAACTATTAATTGATATTAGGTCATGTTGCTTCAACATTTTCGACTCATAATCAAGGCAGGAATCCACCTGTAAAGTATTTTGGACTGGCACCCTGTATATAACCCTTCCAAAGTAATGTTTCCTTTAAATTTAAAGGCTATATTTCCTATAAAATTTCGAATGCATTAATTTTTTTTGGATATTGTGCTGCCTCTGCTTTTATACACCACACACCAAGTTGATACAACCGGCCGTCACTCTGTATAGTTGTCAATGATGCTTGTAGTTGATATTAGATTAGTTAATTTTTGTAATGAATTTATATTGGATAATAATAATAATAATTTAAGGGCGGCACTTCCCCAAGGGACGCCACTGACTACACGAGGCGTGAACTACATTAGTCATTCATTTATGAACATTCTGTCTGAGAGCCATTGATCAAGAGAGACTAGCAGTCCTCAGCCGCCACCTTATCAAGACAAACGCAGAGGAAATCTATTTATATTTAAATAAAAATTACGTCTACACAGTGGGACGACCGGGGACACTAGACAACAGGGCAGGGTGACAAACTGAGATAACAAATTCAGTCAAATTTTACGCCGCTTTTCGATAGTCTTGTGTCAATGGCTTTCGCAATTGTCAGCATTCTGCAGGAGAAATATAATCATCGCAGACAACCAAAATATAATACGTACACCAACTAATATAAATTTCTTGGTACACGGTCTGATTCCACGGCTGCTTCCAGTTCCAATACGTTTGACTTGTTTAAAAAAATTACTACGAGCTCGTAAAATAAGAGTTCAACGAAATCAATATATATATATATTATAAATATAAAATTCTTATATATATATATATATTATATATATCTATATATATAAAGAAACCCGTGTTTCCCTATCCGCCAAGTTTTCTTCACAACCAGATACTACCACCCCCTGGTGGTTATGGTGGTAGATAGCCCTTGGTGTCACATTAAAAATGTGCGAGTTTGGTGGGGGTGGCTGAGCGTGGAGGGGAGTGGGTGACGAAAATGTGCTTTCTAGCACATTTTTTTGTAATGGGAAGGCCGCAAATGCTTCAGATTGTTCCAGAATGGGCTCGTCGACTATGTCGGTAAGTCTAGAAGGTTCGGGAAAAATTCAATCTAGAAAGTTCTGGAAGGAGAACGTTCTAGAAAAATCCCCAAATTTCTATAAGGTTCCAAAGTAAGTGGCGGAGTGTGCCGGTGAGTCAAAAACGTGTCAGAAAGTCCGGTAAAGCTCTAGAAAGTTCTAGAAGGGGAGTGTTCTAGAAGATTCCCGAAAGTTCTATAAGGTTCCAAACTAAGAGGTGAGTCTAGAAATTTCCAGAACGTTTGATAAAGGTCTTGAGAGTTCTGGTGGCGGAGTGTGTTTGTGACTCTACAAGGTTCCAGACCGTTCGATAAAGTTTAATAATGTTCTGGATGGAGAACGTTCAAGAAGATTCCCAAAAGTTCTCTAACGTTCCAAACAGTATGGCGGAGTGTGTCTGTGAGTTTAGAAGGTTCCAGAACATTCGGTAAAGCTCTAGAAAGTTCTGGAAGGAGAATGATCTAGAAGATTACTAAAAGTTCTATAAGATTCCAAACTGAGTAGCGGAGTGTGTCGGTGTGTCCAGAAGATTCCAGAACGTTCATGAAGGTGAGAATGCTTTAGAAGTTTCTGTAAACAGAAAGTTCAAGAAGGTTCTATAAGGTTCTAAACTGAGTGGTGGAGTATGCCGGTGAGTCTAGATGGTTCCAGAACGTTCAATAAAGCTGTAGAAATTCTGGAAAGAGAACGTTCTAGAATATTCCCAAAAGTTGTAAACTGAGTGCGGAGTGTATCAGTGAGACCAGAAGATTCCAGAACGTTAGATTAAGCTCTAGAAAGTTCTGGAAGGAGAACGTTCTAGAAGAATTCAGAAAGTTCTATAAGGATCCAAACAAAGTGGCGGGGTGTTTCAGTGACTGTAGAAAGTTCCAGAAAGTTCGATAAAGTTCTAGAATGTTCTGAAGGAGAACGTTCTAGAAGATTCTTCATTCTCCTTAAGAAAGTTCTCTAACGTTCCAAACAATATGATGGAGTGTGTCTGGGGGTCTAGAAGGTTCCAGAATCTTCATGAAGGTTCTCGAATGCTTAAGAAGATTCTGGAAAGAGAATGTTCAGAAAAAGTTCTAAAAGGTTCCAAACTGAGTATCGGAGTAGGACGGTGAGTCTAGATGATTCCAGAATGTTTGATAAAGCTTTAGAAAATTCTGGAAGGAAAAGGATCTAGAAGATTCCCGAAAGTTCTCTTACATTTCAAACAGTATGGCGGTGTGTATCTATGAGTCTAGAAGGTTCAAGAACGTTCTTCTTCTTTCCTGGGGTTTCACCCCTGTGGGGTGTTTTTGCCACAAAACAAGTGTGTTTCTTTGTTGGCAGATAAAGCTCTAGAACTTTCTGGAAGGAAAACGTTCTAGAACGTTACTCAAAGTTCTATAAGTGTCCAAACTGAGTAGCGGAGTGTCTCTAGAAGGTTCCAGAACATTCATGAAGGTTCTCGAAAGTTTTAGAAGTTTCTTGAAGCAGAAAGTTCAAGAAGGTTCTATAAATATAAATCTACAAAAATTAAAAAGCCGTCTATTATAAAAAATACGTTTTGTTTACTAAGGAATTTCATTGTGCACGAATAAATAATTTAACTGCATTATAAATGTGTCTAAAATTGAACACTTGAAACACTTACGTTGTGTCCCAATCCCTTCGCGTAACGAAGGGGTTTAGTTCATCTCAATTGTCAATTGTGTACTCTGTGATAATGATGTACGAGTGTGTGCCAAAAATAGAGTTTTCTAACACTGTACACATCTTAATATTGCATCTTACTAAATATGCTGCATTTAATTGACAAATATACATATTTATAATTTGATAACATTAAGAAAATAAGCGTCTTATTAACAGTGACAAATAATAATAAAGTTTTCACAATGTAATGACGTGGTTGGAATGTAGAAAGTAATTATAACTTGGATTGTCCAAAGTGCCTGTAATAAGATAGTCGTAGGTATACTTAAATTAGTGATGGTATTTTGACCGGTTTCACAATAACCGTTTTCTGAGATTTGTAAGTGATTGTATCGATGATTGATAACTGATTTTTCGCAATTCGACGGGAAATCTTAACAGCTATATCTCCCTCACCAGTCATAGATATAATCAGATACAAATTTCAAATTACTGTGCCACGTGCAAAGAATATTTTATTTTCACAATTGAATCCCTGAAGTTTTATCCATTAGCTAAGATACACCCTGTACATTTACATGAATATTTTTTTTTTAAACAGGGAAACGCGTAATTTCGCTCGATGGCCCCGGCGTCCCCGCCTCGCAGGGAATATCTAATAATATGCAGTATGATGTACTGTGATTACACCCAGAATTATTACACTTCGGAGATATCTGGCGGCAGAGCATTCAACCACGTCGAGTGTAATGGGTGATGAAACCTGTCCTCTAGATTTCAAGCCTCAGCGGTAAACAGTTCCGGACATATTCAGAGTAAAAGATTAAAAAATATATATACACAAACCATCCAACAACGAAAAGCTGCATGATTTTTGTGTAAAAAAATATTCTGGGTGTGTACGGCGGTAACAGAGCTAGTCCACTATATTTTACAGGTAGATTCCTACTTTAATTATGAGTTGAAAATGTTCCAGTAACCGTGACCTATATCAATAGTTATGGAGACGTGCGACACTATATTCGGCGACTTGGATTTCTTCAATTCATCAATATATGATTTCAAAACTCTTGGATATCCTCACCTCAGTCATAAACTTTTTAATACATCTTTTTCCTTTTGTCCAGACCCCGTATATGTTTGTGCAGATGTATTGCTCACATATCTTTATGCTATATTTTCTTTGCTCTTTTTTTCTTCTTGTCTCTTCTCCTTTTTACTAGGTTCTTCTTCTTCTTCTTTTGGTGTCATGTCAGGTCCCCCCAACGTTGACTATCACCCGAGAGAAAGCATCCCTGTCCTGGGCAGCACGAAACAGCTCTCCAACACTTCTTATGCCCGTCCAGTCGCGTATATTGCGGAGCCAGGAAATTTGTCTCCTTCCAACACCTCTACGACCCTCTATCTTGCCCAAAAGAATCAGGTGGAGCAATTCATATTTTTCTCCTCTGAGCACATGACCCAAATACGATACCTTTCGGATTTTGATATTTGTCAGCAACTCTCTATTCACTCTAGCTCTTTGAAGAACTCTTATGTTGCTGACCATATCCGTCCAGGGTATCCGGAGCATTCTCCGATGTATCCACATTTCGAACGCCTCCAGCCGGTTCATGCTACTCACTTTGAGGGTCCACGATTCCACTCCGTACAGCAGGACTGACCATATATAACATTTGACCAGTCGCTGTCGAAGTTTCAGGTTAAGATTGTCATCGCAGAATATCTGTCTCAATTTGTTAAAAGCAGCTCGCGATGCTTCAATTCTGCATTTGACTTCGGTTTTTGGGTCGAGGTCTACTACTTTTACTAGGTTTTACTAGGTAGATCTGTTTTTTCCTCCCCATTCCTGATTCCCCTTTTATCTATAATTCTTTGACTCTCGTGGTTTGATCTTAACCTAAATCTTTAATTTTTTTATATTGTTAAGTTATTGTAGCTACACTTCAATACATAACATTTTAAGTCTGTGGAAACTTGTATGATGTTCTCTGTAGAGTGCCACCAGTATAGATTGGCGTGCGAGGGAGGGCGTCCCTGTCGCGAAACGGAAGTTTCCAGGGTGTAAATTTATTAAACAATACATAATATACGGAGTGTCCGGTGACCGGTGTCGGAGCCTTTAACAGAAATTTGGTCGGGCAACACTAAAGAAACAAACCAGTAATGGCGGTCGCTCTATCTAGAGTTCTGTCAAACGGTAATATTGGTCCATTATTTGCTTTTTCAGCTAAACTTTAATACTTCATTGGCAATTGTTCTTGCACCACCCCGGACTGTTTTGGATATTCTGGACATAATAGTTCAGTGTATATTGGAAATCAAGATGTCACAGCTCACGCGCAAATACGAGATTCAACTGAATGACAGGGCGAGGGGTTACCGTCGGGTGCGGGCGGGGCGGGTTTTAGTTCCAAAGTCGCCGCACGCCAATTTACGTTGGGCAAGCTCTACTATTTATTTTTTTCCGTAAGTAAAAAATAAATAAAAACAAAAAAAAAATATATCACATCCTACAGTATATAACAATGTTGCCGCTCACCGTTTAGTCGCCGGACACGCATAACCCTTCTATAATGACGGGAAATTAATATTTTTTATCGGTCCGCGTTATCTGCGCTGTCTCAAGGCCCGGCGGCGAGGAGGGAAAACCGGAAATATCCCAATTTTTAAAAGTAATCACTGCGCAGTCTCGTGGGCGACCACCGCCCGGAGAAGTGATTCACAAAGTACACCCGCGGACAAAAAAGTGAGCATTTATCAATATTTATTTTATTTTTACCCTCAGATTTTATTTATTATTGCTCGCCCAACGTAACTTGGCGCGCGGCGAATTTTGAACTAAAACCCGCCCCGCCCGCACCCGGCGGTAACCCCTCGCCCTGTCATTCAGTTCATTCTCGTCTTTGAGCGCGAGCTGTGTCATCTTGATTACCAATATACAGTGGATTATTATGTCCAAAACATCCTAAACAGTCCGGGATGGTGCAAGAACATGCGCCAATGAAGTATTAAAGTTTTGCGAAGCTGAAAAACCGAATAATGGACCGATATTACCGTCTGATAGTTTGACAGATAGAACGGCCGCCATTACTGCACGGTTTCTTTAGTGCTGCCCGACCAAATTTCTGTATTTAATACGACACCGGTCACCGGACATTCTGTATATTATGTATTGTGTAATAAATTTACACCCTGACAACTTCTGTTACGCGACAGCGACGTCCTCCCTCGCACGCCTAGTTATAGTGGTACGTCTGTAGAAATAAATTTTTGGCCATTTTACATTAATTTACGTATTGAACCTGTATAAGAAACATGGAGTTCTTTAAAAAGGTCTGCATCTTAATAATGTTGGTTATTTTTCTCCCATCACAAGAATGTGTCGTACTTACATATAATACGTTTTACGCTGGCCCTGACGTTGATGCTGGTGTTCTTGCAGACACCCTATCATCATTTAAAGAGCTCGAGACATCAATTTTCTTGACGATTACCTGAACCCACCAAATCAATTATTTTTTTACATATTCTCGTACACCATCGCACTGCATCGATACACTAAATATGAATGTGCATGTTGCTAGAGCAGGCCGAATAGGTTTTTGTATTGGAATAGAATATTTGTAATTGTAATAGTGGGCCGAGTTTGAAAAAAGTAAATTTTTTTCATGTATTTGTACTAAATATTCTGTCTCGTTAAATAAAAAGAAATAGTTTTTCTGTCACTTTTTACGGACTGTATTGTAGTATTTACTAGTCGCGGTGGTACATTGCAGTAGTGTTTAAAAATTATGGAAAATTTGAAGCTATTTTCTATTTCGGTTGCACCAAAAATCGTCGAAGGAGAATATTTCAATCCAGAAATTTCTCGGGTTTTCAAGTGTGAGAAATTTACTCGAAATTTTTTTCTTGGCTCTCTGGAATGGAGAAGAGGAAGCGGTCGGAAGAGAGTGATAACTGCCAGAGAAGATGTATTGATCACGAAATTGGTTACGCAGAAACGTTTTTTGACAACTATCGAAGTACAGAAGTACACAACGAGGTACAATTTACAACCAAACTAATTGTTTAATGAAGACTGTTTCCAGAAAGCTAAGCGAGGCGTCCTCCTTATTTATGGAGAAAATGAAGAAAAAAATCCTGGATTGTGTGAACTTTTTTTTGGCCACGGGTGTACCAGTAAAAATAACATGATTATATTATATGTGTTTTGGTGATATCATTATCAATAATGATTTCATATCGTAACTGTACGCATGTATATGCGTATTTTACCTCTTTTATTTATTGATAGAGTAATATGATTACTTATTTGGTAGTGAATTTTTATCGATCACGTGCATTGGACATTTTCCAATATCGCCAATCATTTCGATACCGAATTTGTGAAAGATACGTTTTACAAATATCTTTTGTTGTCAATTACGTCAATTTTGATGAAGATGGGTATCTACATAAATAATAAATAGTTTTGGAACCAATATTGTCGTCAAAGCGACAGAAATATTGGCATTTAAAAGGTGATAGTGGGTTTTGAAATATTCAAAAAGCATTTCAGTGGCCCGGGTCCCAGAAGGCCTCGGAATGCCTGAAGTAGTTTAACAATATAAACAATAACAGGGCAGGTTTACAACCCTTAGTAACGAGCGAATGATTAGGTGTATATTAAATTGAAATGTAACGTCATTTCGTGAACGATGAAGGAGACCCACGAACGACTAACACCAATGAACGTACAATGTTCAGTCGGGCTTGAAGACTGACAAGGCTAGGTAGATTTCGGAATGAGCACGCCAGAGGACGTTTTAAGGTTACATCGAACACAAGGAAGATGGGAGAAACCAGGCGAGATGGGATGGTCATGTATTGAAGAGGCTAGACGACTGTATCAAACTGAACAAGAATATACTAGTAGAATATAACGAGGAGATCTCAAACAGCTTGATAGCGGTCTGGAGCCGTCGCGATTCGCAATCAGGCGTCATCCACCAATCAGGGCTCGGCCGCCTATAGGTACAACCACTTTATCGCCGGCAGCCGTAGCAAAAGCGAGTGTACTACTTGTACGCGACCACATCTGTAAATTGTTACAATAAATACCACAGTGAGTAATATTTGCGCCCTGTATCTATCCACTCACTCTTGCTTCTGCTGATTCATCTCACACATTCCACTCGGGACTCGCACAACACAAGTCACGTGCCGACACGAGAAGACGCCTCTGGACGGGTGGACATTCTCTCCCAAACACCGACACATAACCAGCCAAAATATTTAAAAACTGTTTAAGGACTTCCAGTAGTAGTAGATTTGGATACTAATAGTGAAATTAAGAACGAAATTTAGATATGTTTGAAAATAAAATTAAGAAAAGAAAACAGATGAGACGAGCGCTGCGACAGAAGCAGAGGACGTCCGCTACAGGCCTGGCACGGCACAACAGTAATAAAGGTCAAAACTGTTAATTTAACCGGTTACACAATAACCGATATCTGACTGTATCAATGATTGGTAACTGGTAATTCATCGGTAACCATCGGTACTAAACAACAGTTATAAACCTGCTATCAGGTTTATAACTGTTGTTTAGTACCGTTATTTTAACCGGTTACACAATAACCGCTAGGTTATTGTGTAACCGGTTAAAATAACGGTTCTGAACATCACAACAGAAGAGAGAGTGGATTTCTATCTTCCCTCTCTTCTTGTTCTTGGGGAAAAATAGCTACTTGCCTAGTTAAACTGAAATATTATACGGACTTACACGTCTGCGTTCTCAATCTATTTTTGAATCATTGTCAAAACATCAAAAAACATCACACTAAGCACTGCTTTCAGTTTCAATGTCAATATAACATATTTGTTATTTTCAGAACAGGCTATGAATATACTGGACTCAGAATGTACAGTTGAATGCCATACAATGTCACTGACGCTAAAGTTATATTCTATAATTACTAGGATAATAAATTAGGGACGTAACTAGGCGAGGATGAGAAGGGCAATAGCCCCGGGCGGGAGCTTCGTTGAATGTGTATAACAAAATAAAAATTGACAATGTTCTTAAATTGAATATAAGTGGCTAGTGTTCGGAACCACTATTTTTTTATTTGTAAAAAAATGTCATAAAAATAGATACGCTAATAATATCAAAAAAGTGGATTGCTCTATGGACAAAAATAAAAATTAACCAATTAATATGAATGAGATTACATATTAGGTCGAAATATTCACGGAAATCTACAAGGCTCCTATAGCTTAATGGTCAGAGCACCGGTCCCGGAAAGAAGGTGGTCCGGGTTCGAATCCCGGTAGTAGCCAAATATTTTTTCGTGGATTAGATTTTTCTGTATGTCTTATATACTCGTATTTGAAGCTAGACTGACATAATACTAAAGAACACATTATTATTGTGAAGTTGCAATTTCAGAACAAAATTCTGTGAATTTTTATTCATCAACTAGAAAAAACCTACAGAAAAATCAAATCAACGAAAACATATTTGGCTGCTACCGGGACTCGACCACGCATCTCCTATCTATCCGGAGCAGGTGCATTAACCAATTAGGCTACAGCGCCCTCGTACATTTCCGTCAATATATCGACCTTATGTATATGTAAGTCTCTTATTATTTTTGTCAATTCTACTTCGTACCATATGAAAAAATAAATAAATTAGTTGCAGCATGTATGCTTTATGACGCAAAATATCAAAAAAGATTTTCAGAAGATTGCGAAAAGCATCCGAACAAAATTGGAATATGGAATGGCAGTGTGGAGTCCATACCAAAAGTAATCACCGGATTGGTTGAACAGATTCAAAAGAAGTTTTTGCGTTATTTATATATACGAAGAACTGGAGTATATCCAACATGCACCAAGAAGAACAAGGAATACGTGTGAAGAGAAAGGAATTACCGCAGCTTCGAGTCGCGAAGACATTGACATTGGGGGTCCAAATCGCAAGGAACATGATTGACTCTACGAATTCACTGGAAAATCACTGTCAATTCGTACCAAAAAACTATTTACGCAGTGGAGGTCTTGCATTATTCCATGTCCCAAAATGCAGAACGTATACAATGAGCACGATATAACGCGTAATATGCAACTTTTAAACGACCTTAGACATCATGTCAATGTATTTAAGGAAAGCATGAAAGGCATCATTTAGAAGATCGCTTCCATATAAGGCACTCATAATTGCACGATAAATGGAGCAATCTATCACGCAATTATTAAAAAAAAAGTCTTTGAAATGTTCTCAATGACAAAAAATTTCCGCGCGTGTTTCCATAGTCAGGAGGGCGGCAGGTCGTGGAGATCACGGTCCTCGCTCATGAGGGACCGCCTTGGATGATGTTAAACTTATTCAAAGCGAGGATGTGTTAATGCTTTTTTTCCTTGGAGTAATTTTATAAGTGGATATGCAGAGTAGCTCATAAAATACCTACATTTTTGTATAATTACCGTGAATGTATTATAGATACCTGTTATACTATTTTTAAATAATCCTTTTTGTATTATAGGTATTACTAAAACAGCAGGAATGAACGTAGTCCATCGTTTTTCTAATCTTTAATGAATCTTGAATCAACCAACTTTGAAATTTCTCTATATTTAAGATGCAGAATAAAATAAAATATTCAACACATTTGTGACAGAAAATTATTGCTTTTATAAAACAAAAATTAAAATAAAATTGGGACTGCTCCAAGGGGTTCTGCTTGCTGGGATTTTCCATGAGCGCAAACAAGTGAGGCGGTGCTTAGGGTGTCAAAAAACAGAGGCCTAAAATGATCTCATATAAAAAAATGTAAAATAATATTTAAAGGAAATTTCAGGGTCCATTTCTCATATTTGAGAAAAACAATCCGAGAAGTCTTATAACATTAAATTACGCAAAGTGTGACAGTAGTGCAAATTTAAACCCAGGAAGATGATGTACAAGATCATAAAACATTACAAACTTAACCGCTAAATCTACATTTTGATCACGGTACATCAAGCAGTGTTTTGTACCAATATAGTTAGTAGTGTGCGTAAACGAAGTCTATGGGAGAAAGAGACAATGTTATATGACCGTTTCCCGCTAGACAGTATTGCAACAACGACGCATGGTATCGGTTGTGCACACTGCGCGCAGCGTTGTTCTTTTAAATTTAATCTAAATTAAACACATCATAATAATTATTATTAAACATTTTTAATATTTCTGACATTTCTTGGCGGTTGTCCATTATATTAATATGATAAAACTAGCTGTAACCCGTCAAAATAATTGTACGTTTACGATTGGTGTCGATTCCCAAGGAATAAATATTTATATATTTTGTTTTTAAAAAATGTAAAAAAAAGTATTTCGAAAAAAAAATTCTGGGAAAAAACTTTAAAAAAAAATTGGGAAAAAATTTTCGGAAAAATAAATTTTACTATAAAGAAGTTACGGATGTTACACGAAGTAACAACACCGATGGACGGACGGACAGACAGACAACGAAATTATTATAATTGGGATTTAGTGTTCAATTAAACTGAAATTTATTTTTTATGAAGGGTATCGAAAGAGTCATTATTATTATAAAGGTTTGATTAGTATTATTTAATTTCCTATCCTTAAATAATTAAACTTTAAACAAATTTATGTAACATTATATTGAGATAATAAAATATATATAAACTTGCAACAGATTCGTCAGTGGCCGACTGTACAGTGCCATGAATAATCGACGTGCAGGTTTCATTGATGCAGCCAAACACATCCAAAACAAATAATCCAAATTAACATACATATATATATATATATTTCTTTTAACTTGAGTACAATTTTTGGAATCGCCACTCAAACGTACGTTCCTGCGTGTCGGTGTAGCTGTGTAACAGTTTTTTAAAATCATAATATGTCAAACATAAAAAGCATAATAACAGATAAAAATATGAAATACCTAATAAAAAACATAATATAACAGAAGAGACAAAGTAACAATAAAAAATAAATAAATAAACACGATAAACATAATGCACGTACATACGATATTATTAATATATGTTTTAGCAGGGAATTTGAAATAATACAGTATATAAAGATATAAAAGCAATTTTGTAGATGTAGAGCAGATGTACCTCTATATATATATGTTTAGCATATAAGTGAATAATCTACAAGCCTATAAAATTAGTTTTTGGAGCTGTAGAGCAGTTGTATTATAATAACTATGTGTAAGTACCAATAAGGTAAATATTTAAGAAAGATAAATATTGTAAAGACATAATAAAAAGCAATAATATACAGGGTTATTTGGAAAACATTAATAACCTCGCAGGACTATATTCCTGCCTTGATTATGAGTCGAAAATGTTCAAGCTATCATGACCTGATATCAATAGTTATGGAGATATGCAACATCGAAGTTTGCATTTTTTTAAATATTTCTGACTTATTTTTTGTAAAACGTTGGATCATTACAGTAATTTATATCGAATATGAAAAATTCATTCCCTTTAATACAAGTCAAATAAAATAATAAAAACCTTCGAATTCCAATTAGAAAACATTCCAATTGGAATTTTCCAAGGTTTTTATTATTTTATTTAACTGAACGAATGAATTTTTCGTAACCGATATAAATTACTGTAATGATACTCAATGTTTTGTAAAAAAAATGTGTCAAAAATATTGAAAAAAAAAATGCAAACTTTGATGTCGCATATCTCCATAACTATTGATATATGGCCATGATAGCTTGAACATTTTCGACTCATAATCAAGGCAGGAATATAGTCCTGCGAGATTATTAATATTTTCCAAATAACCCTGTATATAAGAACAAATCAAACTACTAAAAAATATAAATCGATAATAAGTAAAAGCGATAATATACATAACAAGAAAATATACAGAAAAGGGAAAGTATCGTAAGGGTACAAATTATATAATAAAAAATTATTAAATGAACGGCAAAAATAGTGTTATAAAATTTGCTCGAGGGCAACACTTTACCAGGCGACGTCACTGACAACACGCAGTGCAAGTGTGATGTACCTATCAGTTATGCGAACATTATCTATGTAAAGTGTTAAGGCATTCTTTAAGTCAGACATTTGCAATTGAATATACTCATTACTCGCGCATTGATCGAGTGCAATAATTCATCTACACGTGTACAAGTAACAAACGTAAAATATAATATAAATAACGGGGAAACATAATATATTATGTAAGGGGAAACTTGGGAAATGGCGCGCAGCGGGTAATCTCAAATTTCGAGAGTTTTTTATTTTCAAAAAGTTCTGCCCTTCGCTACGCGGTGGCTGTTTGTTATCGTTATTTGTGATGCCAGTAAGTGCATGACCGTGATGAGATCACTGTTTACTTTTTATAATTTTTTATTAATTTTCGGCAGCAGAAAATGGTCCACAGTGTACATGCGATCGTTTCGAATGAGGTTCTACTTAAAATCTAGAATAATACGTATTACAAAACAAAAACTACATGAAATGAGCACCTAACCTTATTAACAACCCAACGAAACTAGATGAAAGAACTCATGTTATGCTGTGAAACAAGTAGCAATTGACAACTTGAGAACTCAACAAATGCATTGATTCGATGTCGTACGTGTATTCGGATATACGGTGCACAGCCAAACCATAATTCGCGTTACGTTCAGTTATAAATAGTTTGTTTTTAATATTCGTAATGATATTCGGCGAATACGAATATTCGGTAAATATCTACTATTCGGCGAATACGAATATTCGTGTTGGTATTCGTTGCATCACTAATTGAGATTGATAATAGCCTCATAAGGCTAAACGCGTCTCAAAAAATTAAAAATGTACAACTAAAAAACAAGCGTTTCTATTTCTAAACGTGTGATTATAGAGTTCTAACTTGCCTCAGAAACAATATTTTTTTTAATAAAAGGAGGATAAATAGATTGTCTATATATAGTCCGGATTTATTACGCAACATTATCTAACCCACGCGCATCAACGCGAGCAGGGGGGGGGGGGTAATTGTGCGCAAATGCAACTTTTCACTTATTACCTTTGTACTGCTTTTTCTTCAAATATTATTTTACATCTATACCTATAAAACTCAATGTCTGTCTGTCTGTTCTCTATACAAATCCACACCGTTTATCCGATTCGATTCAAATTTCGCATACTTATGCTTTGGGACCCGGCGGGTAACATAGGTAACATTTCCCCCCTATTCTCTTACCCCTTCCCCCCTGACCTATTTTCGATGCGAATCTGAACCGTTTGACCGATCGGACTCAAAATTTGCACACTTATGCTTTGGGACCCGGCGGATAATATAGGCAACATTTCCCCTGTTCTCTTACCCCTTCCCCTCCCCCTGACCTATTTTCGATGCGAATCTGAACCGTTCGACCGATCGGACTCAAAATTTGGAAATTTATTCTTATGGACCCGGCGGGTAACATATTTCACATTTCCCCCCTATTCTTTCAACCCTTCTCCTCCGCTGATATATTTTTGATGCAAATCTGTACCGTTTAACCTGACCGATCAGACACAAAATTTAGAAACTTATTCGTTAGGACTCGGCGGGTAACAAAAGTGACATTCCTTCCCTCCCCTTTTTACTTTTACCCGCCCTCTGACATATTTTAGATGCAAATCTGTACCGTTCGACCAATCGTACTCAAAATTTGCAAAATTATTCTTTAGGACTCAGCGTTTAACATTGGTGACATACCCCCCCTATTCTTTTACCCTTTCCTCTCCCCCTGATATATTTTCGATGCAAATCTATACCGTTCGAATCGAACCTTCGTTTACCCTCATAAATTTATTTTAAACTTAATCCTTAACCCGTGCAACGCCGGGTATAAACAGCTAGTTGTGTATAAAGTAGAATAAGTGCGCATCTCAAAGCATTCTTGAAATTAAATAAGCTATGTATAGTCTCACCACAAATACAGTTTCCGCGTAAGTGCGTACCATTTCCCGACTCTCCCTCACACATCAAATCCAGATTTCAACAGTCAACCTGGTCTAAGTGATAAATTTACGACTTCGGATTAGATCATGGCTTTGGAGACATCTCCTCGGCCATCAATCTAATTTATTATAATGTTACGCAAGAATGACTCAAATTATTTGAGTCATCGCATTTGCACAGGTGTCACTGATAATGGTTTTCTAAGGCATAATAATCGAATCACCTGGAATAAGAATCGATAAGTTTCCAATTCAAATACTAAATATGACTCGAACAACAAATAAATTTAAAATCCTCCAGAAATCATCAACAGAGAATAAGAAACGAATGTTAATATCCATTTTGTAACACGCAAAAAATAAATACATAGAACCAATACTGGATAAAAATTCAAATATGTAAACAATGCACTATATTATATACACAAAGATGGCAGCAAACACATTAAATAAAAATCCTTCACAGACATCCTAAGTATAATATAAAATTGAATGTACGTCTGTCTATACAATCCTACACCCTTTGACCGATCTAAATCAAAAATATTCGTAGGTTTTCTTTTGGGGTATTATGCCGTGTTATTACGGGTTTTCTGGACCCCATCGCAGGGTCCAACATCAGGGTTGTGGTGAGTGTTAATGTTGTGGTTAAGTATTGGCTCGCAATACCGTGTCCAATACTTAAACACAACTACAAATCAGTCCTGTTGATGGACCCTGCAATGGAATCCGAATCGTCGGCGTCGGCCAGAAAGGTCATAAAAGCACGGCATAATATCCCAAAAATCACAAACCAGAAGATCTAAATCAAATTTTACAAAGATACTCTTTAAAGACTCAAATCATAGGCGCCCGTCCCTTGTGCGCTAAATTGAATGCGTTCCAAATTTTGCTTTTGGACTGGGGAAATTATAGAAGAATATACCACCCGACACATCTGACCCTCACCTTCCCTGGAGCAAATCTTACAGAATTATTTTGCAAAATAAATGCCCCGAATCCCGGAAAAAACCGAGCACGGAAGGCTAGTTTAATATGCGGATGAAACTTGTCTCCAAATTTAAGATAAGGACAGTGAGGATTTGAACGCGGAACGAGCTGTCATTCGCTGACTATTCTAATTTGTACGCAGAGCAGAATGGCCAACTAATGTACATATATCGATCTTTACCGATATGTGAGAGCCCTGTTTTAACTTTCGAGAGAACGCTGAGACTCGGTTGAGACTCAGATCTCTGAAAGTCGATAAAGATACGTACGTCGCGTCAATCTAATCTTCTTCTGGTGCTTGTCCGGTTATCAAACGTTAGCGAACACGCTAGCTACAACTCTAAGTGGTTAGACCGTGCATTTCCCGAACGATTGCCTTCGTCTTCCAGGACATCTTCTGCTTGCAATTTTGCCTTCAACGATGAGATGCAGGATCTTATACTCTTCTGGATGTCTCGTGAAATGGTCAAAATATTATAGTTTACGGGTTTTCAATGTTTGGGGGATTTCTTTTTCCTTTAGTATACGGTTGCCAATTACATTTGCATTTGGAACCCAATCAATCCATTCATGCTTATTCTTAGAAGCCGTGCATATCTCCTTATCTCAAAGTCGAGTCGCTTTAGCATTATTTCAGTGGGTATCCGCGATTCCATATAAAAGCAGAGGAAACACAGTCTAAAACACGCGCCAAACACGTGTGATATTGATTTATAGATCGTACTCTGTTCGTCTTATTTAATCTTCGAGAAAAATCCTTGGGTACTAGCCATTAGAAATTAATAATAAAAACTGCAAAAATTGTTGATCTCCATGTTCTGTGCTGTCTGATATTGCTCCTCAAAGGCGAAGGTGATTTTGACCTTACATATTTTCGCCAATTTCGACCTCCTTTTCCTTTTTTTTCTATTGATTCAAATTATACGCTGATCAATTATTCCTTCTCCATTTCGTTGGTGTTAGCGCGAATTGTACAATGGAGCAGAGCTCTGATAAACCGGTTTTGCCCACATGGACGCGCGATAGTGGTGCATGAAAGCAGTGTACAAATACCAGGCGCCAGTTCGCCATGGCGTCTAACCCATTTTTGTGGTGGCGACAAGTGCTCTTTTGCACTAGTTATTACTCCCTTTATATTAACTCGTGGCGTCTGCTTGCTTGCCGTCAACAAAAACTTTGCATCGATTTTAGACCCTTTTCCTGTGATCCAATCGAGCTGAAACTTGGCAAGCAGACTCGTGGCGACAATCAAGAAGATCTATCAAAATTTCGTTAAAAAATTAATAATTATAGTATAATTTCGGATTTTTAGTAATTTTATTGGTTTTTTAGATTTTAGATTTCTGCTTAGTTTTGAAGAATTCTACATTACTCAAATCTGATTCTGACTAAATCATTTGACGCTGGAAATTCATAAGGTACGATATTGATGATAATTGAATCTATCAAAATCTTGACATCTCAAAACATCTGACATTTTAGAAATGTATTAAATTCCTGGTTTTTATGGGTTACTTTTTTTTATTTTCATTTGAACAATGAATAATATACCTTTAAATTCGCATTTTGTACATCGGTAGAAATGCGGTGCTAGCTATTGGCTAATAATGGCTTATGGGAGCTAATTCTAGAAATTTTATTCGAAGAAAATTTGCGCGACGGTGTCAATACATTTTGTTCGACGAGAATCAACGTTCTTTATACGTTTGGTTCAAAGTTTTCACATATATTACAAATTGTATATATTCTGTCCCTCTAGACAGAGCAATTTATGTTTAACATATTTATACAGAAAGTAAGCAGAGCTAGTCTACAATAATCCTGTATAAATTATAAGTCGAAAATTGTGATATTAATGGTTATGGAGAAAGCGACATTTCATTCGCTTTCATAAAAGTTAAATAAAATGATTAAAACTATCCAAAAAATTTGGTTCGAATTTCTGCAAGCTTTTTATCATACCTGATTCGCATTCTCATCACGTACATTTATTTTATTTCAGCTTGCCACTTCTTTTGTGGATTTTGATAAGAAATGTAAAACTACCGTTTGCATTTATTTCCATTTTCCCCACATCTCGCATTCCCCACATTTCCCCACATCATATTTAAAAGTAGGGATGATATTTTTTGCTCTTGATTTTTACTGTATGTACTTTCTTCAAATTAAATATTAGATATCGATCTAAGATAAAGATTTAAAAAAAGTTGCTTACTTCAGAACAGATATTTCTACATATCTAGCGAGGTAGGTATGGTATCATATAGGTATCATCCAAATTTATTTGTATTATGTTTATGTATCAAGCAATCAAATGTCTATTTTCGTCCAATAAACGCCGATTTATCGGCAATTAAATGAAAAAAAAGAAATGTTCCATCCACTTTCAGTGATTAAATTTAGCGTGGAAGTCATTATCAAAACAATTTACTTCATTTAAACACCAAGTTTTAATCCACTGCATGAGTAAAATAATATGTAAGCCTTCAATGGAGACACCATCATCCTCAGAGGCAACATTCATTTGAATGTAAAAATTATATTATACAGTGTGTTCCGTATCTCGACGTCAAGCCGAAATAGGGCGATAGGCCAAGTCATAATAGTTATCAGAAAAACATTTTAATAAAAAAACAGTCAGTTAAAACTGGGCAAAGTATTGATTTTGAATACTTGATTTGGTCAAAAAGTGACATTTTCTTTCAAAAAATTTTGTCAATTTTGGACAAAAGTTTACAGAAGCCTTATTCAAGATTACATAATAATAAAAAAAATTAAGAAAAATAAAGATTTATAACGACAGGAGTGAAAAGACAGTCACAGGGTGTAGATTTTTTGATTTTTTAAAATGCTTATAATTTTTATGACATGATTTTTAAAATATTTTTCTGATAACTATTATGACTTGGCCTATCACCCGATTTCGGCTTGACGTCGAGATACGGGACACCCTGTATTTAAAAGTAGGGATGTTATGGAGCACCGTAACCGTAACCGAAACTATCGGATATCCGAAATAAAAAAATACCCGCAACCGTAACCGAAACCGATATAAAAGTTTCGGATAGTTTCGGATAAAGGCGGAGTCTAAATTTAAATGACTATTAAAACTACAATTAAGGTTAAAATTTATTAATACACATTTTGTAATGGTTCCATAACTTACAAAATTCATTAAGAATTGTTTTTGTTATTATATAGGTACTTAACTTAGATAACAGTGTACCAAGATTTTATTACAATTTTAGAATTTACTCTTTATCTTTAATACTCTTCCAAGCAATTCTTATGAAGACTGATTTATTAAAAGTTACTG